>ML386651.1:0-19542 GCA_005239525.1 Nicotiana knightiana | reverse complement strand
CACAGATAATGTTTATCTCATGTGCATGGACGCTTCTCGTGCCAATGGGTCTGTTTGACTATGCTTGCCCTGATGGACCTGGTTCAACTAAGTTGGCATTTGTCAATCTTCAAAACCATGCAGTGACTTGATTCAACAAATTCCCCCTTTTTGATGATGACAAACTCTGTGCGTAACCCTGTACATACTTCAATCCAACATAAACACTTTTTATGNGAGACATTGTTGTTCAGTTCTAATACAACTCTTCCTTGGTGGAAGAGTTTGAGTTTATCTCAACTTCCTTGATCTCGATTCTATCCTACCTGAAATCAAACTCCATCTTCTTATCAATTTGCAACATTTTCGCTTAGGAGATAACCTCTTAGTTCTAGATAACCTCTTAGTTCACAGATAATGTTTATCTCATGTGCATGGACGCTTCTCGTGCCAATGGGTCTGTTTGACTATGCTTGCCCTGATGGACCTGGTTCAACTAAGTTGGCATTTGTCAATCTTCAAAACCATGCAGTGACTTGATTCAACAAATTCCCCCTTTTTGATGATGACAAACTCTGTGCGTAACCCTGTACATACTTCAATCCAACATAAACACTTTTTATGGATTTAAGCATTCATCATAGAGAGACCAGGTTCATTAGGTTATAAATATCACTAAAAGCATTGAAATTTTGAAAGCACTATCTTCCCCCTTTTGGCATCATCTAAAGTTGCAAAATGATAAACTTACCAGAAGTATTAACAATTACTCATGGCCATTAAGGCAACTGCAAATGCAAATCATGAATTAATCATCGAAGGAAACTAATCAAATGTAAGTTATTTAAGAAACTGAGACAAAATCAATAACCAAACAGCAGAATTCATTAATTAGACAACAGATCAGGCACCATACACAAAAAGAATTAAGAACAGTCGCAACCATGAGCAAAACAGAACAATCCCAAACTAGGTCATAAAAGGGGTTTTTGGAGGCACTGGACTCCTAAGGCTGGGAAGGGGCAGAGGAGGTTGTGGTCTTGGCTTGAAGAAAAGAGAGCATTTGATGAAGAACACCCTCATTCTTCTCCTTTTCTTTGGCTAATTCAGCTTTGAGAGCATCCCGCTCAGCTTCAACCTCAATAAGGCGAGATTTCAAACGAAGGATCTCTAAACAGCTTCCCCTTCAAGATAGTACGCGTACCAAACATTGTGAGCTTGTCAGTCTCCTCACCAGACACTTTCTCTTCTTCCCCAGAATTGCTTCCCCCTGAAACTTTGATTCCTTCCTCAACAATCACAGGATCGGGGCCACCAATAGCCAGAGTGGCACCTTCCTTCCCAGATCCCCTTTCTGAAATGCCTTCTCCTTCTCTCTCAATGTTTATGTTTTTCCCAATTTTTCTTCACCTATCCGGTACCTCTACATCCACTATCGGCCCAATCAAGATAAACCTGATTTCAGCCATTTCAGTTGCAGACCCAACTTCAAAATTTCCCTTGTCAGTGTTAGATGAACCCGGTGCTTCATCCTCATTTGCAGATTTGAAATACTCACTTGAAGATTTAGAGTCTTGGACCTTGCTCGCTTGAAGTATCTCATTCAATTTTCTGGCATGAGAACCAGAGGTAACTGTTTTCCTGGCCAACATCCTTACTCTACGTTTTCTGGGGGCTGGAGTGGGGCTAGGTGTACTGGCTGGGACTGATTTGGGTGAAGTAGTGGGTTCAGGGATAGATTCAGGAACTGGAGTATTTTGGGGGTTGAAGACCTAGTTGGAGAATGTGAGTTGTGTATCGATGGAGAATTTGAACCAGTATCGTCAAGATCAACCTCGTAATCAGGGGTGGTTGATGAAGATGAAGTAGGGGGTGGTGTATAAGTCATTGTTATGAAGATTTGGGGAGAGAACAATGTTGATCGCTTTGGTATGAGAGGAATGATGAACTTGGTTCGCCGGTTATGGCCTTTTAAAGATGCGGTTATTAACTATGCAACGGGCATAATTCTTGGTCAAGTGGGAGTCTAATCGCTACAGGATTGACAATGATTAGACGGTTATAACTCCCTAAATCTAGGCTAATTAAGGTTCGATGGGACTCTTTGAAACTGGTTCATTTTGGGATAAGTACTGAGAATTTGAAATGAACCAAATAGATAGAGTCATGCTCATGTGTGACTATAATTATTTCAATAAGTGTATGGTGATGAGCACGTACCTTGTCAGTCAGATGAACCAGCAACAATGAACCAGGTTCATCATGTTATAGTCTTTAATTTGCCTCAATTTACAAAGATAGAAAAACATCATTAGTAGCCAGGGAATCATATTAATACATAGCAAAAGAGTATGGCAGTAAAGTCATGATATTGAGCAATGATTAGTCTGGTTATCTACCTAATTTAGTGTTTCTAGCCAAAAAAAAAATTATTTTTTCTTTCAATTAGGTGATCTTAATCATCCCTAATTCTAGCTTGTTTCTCTCAAAATGCTCTCTACTTAGTGCCTTAGTGAAGATATCAGCAATTTGTTTGTCAGTAGCACATAATTCAATTGAGATCATTCCTTTTTCATAGTTATCTCTTAGGAAATGGTGTCTAACATTTATGTGCTTGGTTTTTTTATGATGAACCGAGTTCTTCGTCATGCTAATTGCACTAGTGTTGTCACAGAAAATAGGAATGCATCCAATCTCTATACCGAAATCCATGAGTTGTTGTTTGATCCATAGCAACTGAGCATAGCATGAGTCTGCAGCCACATATTCAACCTCAGCAGTAGACAAGGCTACTGAGTTTTGTTTCTTGGTGGCCCAAGACACAAGGCAAAAGCCCAAAACGTGAGCCATGCCTGAGGTACTTTTCCTGTCAACCAGGAAACCTGCATAATCTGCATCAGCATATCCTACAAGGTCGAAATTACTACCTTTAGGATACCAAAGATATAAATCAGTAGTGCCATTCAGATATCTCAGAATTCTCTTCACTGTAGTTAGATGGGACTCTTTTGGATTTGCCTGAAACCTAGCACACAGTCCTACACTGAACACAATAGCAGGTCTGCTGGCAGTGAGATATAATAAATACCCAATCATCCCTCTGTATATATTTTGATCAACGGAAGAACCAGGTTCATCCACATCCAATTTTGTAGTTGTGGCTATGGGGGTGTCAATTTCTTTTGAGTCTTCCATTTTAAATCTTTTGGGTAATTCTTTCACATATTTCTGTTGATGGATCATTGTTCCATTTGAGTTTTTCTTGATTTTCAAGCATAAAAAGAAGTTTAGCTCACCCATCATACTCATCTCAAACTCACTCCCCATAAGTTTAGCAAATTCCTTACCCAATTTGTCAGAGGTTGCCCCAAATATAATATCATCCACATATATTTGCACAACCAGGAGATCCTTACCTTTTCCCTTTAAGAGCAAGGCACTGTCAATTTTATCTCGTTTGTATCCATGTTCTAGAAGGAATTTCGATAGCCGCTCATACCATGCTCTTGGTGCTTGTTTGAGTCCATACAAAGCCTTGTCAAGTTTTTATACATGGTCAGGTGTCTCCTTGCTTTCAAAACCTGGAGGCTGTTTGACAAATACTTCTTCCTTTAGATAGCCATTAAGGAAAGCACTATTTACATCCATCTGATGGAGAGTGAATTCCATGTATGCAGCAAATGCTATAAGAAGTCTGATTGCCTCCAGTCTTGCCACCGGTGCAAAGGTATCATCATAGTCAATTCCTTCTTCTTGAATATATCCTTGGACAACCAGTCTGGACTTGTTTCTTGTAACCGTTCAATCCTCATCGAGTTTGTTCCTGAAGACCCACTTTGTGCCAATCACTGATCTGTCTAGTGGTCTGGGTACTAAGTGTCATACTTGACTTCTTTCAAATTGATTCAGCTCTTCTTTCATGGCATTTACCCAGTCAGCATCGTATAAAGCTTCATCAATGTTCTTTGGTTCGATTAAGGATAGAAAGGCATCAAACACACACAGATTTTTCAAGGATGATTTTGTTTTGATTCCGGATGTCAAATCTGTTATGATATTCTCAAGAGGATGAGAGGTTTGATATCTGTGTGGTTTGAGCACGAATTGTTGTTGAGTCCCCCCTGTCATGTTGCTTGGGGTAGTTGGACCTGGTCCATCATCTGGTCCATCTTCCATGATTTCTTCAATTTGTTCACTGCTTCTGACCAGTCCAAGCTCCTCATCTTCTGGTTCCTGTCTCTCAGAAAGAGTGTTAGTTTCATCAAAAACAACATGCACACTCTCCTATACACACATAGTTCTTTTGTTATATACTTTATAAGCTTTTATATGTGATGAATATCCCAAGAATACTCCCTCATCACTTTTGGGATCAAATTTACCTAGGGAATCTTTGCCATTGTTGTGCACAAAGAACTTGCATCCAAAAGCCCTAAGGTGGGATATGTTGGGCTTTCTCCCTTTAAGTAATTCATAAGGAGTTTTCTCTACTAGTGGCCTGGTCATGCATCTATTTATTATATAGCATGCTCTATTTATTACTTCTGCCCAGAAGCTATGGGGTAGTTTGCTAGAAATAAGCATGGTTTTAGCCATATCTTCAAGAGTTCTGTTCTTTCTTTCATCAACCCCATTTTGTTGTGGGGTTCTAGGGGCAGAAAAGTTGTGATTTATACCATGTTCATCACAGAATTCAGCAAACTTTGCATTCTCAAATTCAGTACCATGATCAGATCTTATTGATGCTAGTTGATTTCCTAACTGTTTTTGAGTTTGTCTAACAAATGAAGTGAACATGTCAAATGCTTCATCTTTAGATGTCAGAAATATAAGTTCCAAGTGAACCTTGAGTAGTCATCAACTAGCACCATTACATATTTCTTACCACCTCTGCTCAGAGTTCTCATAGGACCACATAAGTCCATATGAACCAGTTCTAACATCCTGGAGGTACTGACCATTTTCTTGCTTTTGAAAGAAGATCTTACCTGCTACCCCTTGCACATGCCTCAATAAATATTTCTTCCTTGAACTTAATGTTAGGAAGCCCTACCACTAAGTCCTTAGAGACTAATTTATTGAGCTGATTTAGACTTGCGTGACCAAGTCTTTTGTGCCAAAGGAGGGGATCACTGTCCAACACACTTAGGCAAGTGAGTTCATTTTCAGACAGTGTGGACAAGTCTATGACATAGATGTTATTCATTCTTTTTCCCTGCAAAACAATCTTGTCAGTAAGTAGGTTAATCACAAAATATTTTGTAGAAGTAAAGGCAACTAGGTTACCTCTGTCACACAATTGTGACACACTGATCAGGATATATTTCAAGCATCTATCAGATACACATGTTCAATGGATCGTGTGTCATCCTTACCTACCTTACCAACCCCGATGATTTCACCTTTCTTTCCATTTACAAAGGAGACATTTCCTCCTTTGAGCTCAAGTTAAAGGAATTGTTCCTTGTTCCCTGTCATATATTTTGAGCAGCCACTATCCAAGTACCAAATTTGGCTGCTTCCTCTCACTTGAACCTACAAGAAGAAATCAGGGGTTAGTCTTAAGAACCCAAACTAGTTTGGGTCCTTTTCTATGAGAGAAAGGATGAGTTAAGCTTTTTTTGGCCCAATATGGTAACCAATTTTTTCTTTTAACAAAGCTCTCATTTTTTCGACTGGCCTACTCTTTTGCAGTACACTCAATTTTGTAGTGACAGTCTTACCACAGTGGGTGCAAATTTTATTCTCAGGGAGAGTGAGATACTTGCTTTTGGTATCCCAATTGGGCAATTGACTCCCAAAGCCAATTCCTCTCCGGTTTCTACTATGATTTTCTTGAAGCCATGTCAAGGCATCAGAGGATTTATTCCATTTACAAGTTCGATCTAATTCATGTTTGACTTTACCAAGTTCTTCTTTAAGAGTCCTTATCTGTTCATCCTTAGTATACATATTATCTTTTAGTTTTCCCACATTTTCTTCTAACATGATATAAGAATGATCAACAATCTTTTTACTAGTTCCTAGCTTTAATTTTAAATTTTTAGATTTTAGCTCTAGAATCTTAGTTTTGAGTGGATGAACCTGGTTCATCAAGATAGTGTTTTTCTTTTCAGATTTTTTTCTTTTCAGATTCACTTACTCTGATTTCCAGGTTCATGCATTTTTCTTTTAGCATTGCACACTCTTTAGAGAGTTGATCTTTCTCTTTGGTTGTTTCTTCGGAATCATCCATGAAATCAAGTAGCAACTCAAAGAGTTTTTCTTTAGATAGGAACTTTATTTTGTTTTTGAGATGGGATATACCTATCTCTGGTTCTTCATATGATTCCTCATCAGATTCTCCAATTGCCATGAGCGCATGTTCTTCATTCTCACCATCTTCTGATTCTTCATCTGAGCTTTCCCCCCAAGCAGCACCCATAGCTTTTGTTGTGGTTTTCTTTAGTGGGACCAGTTCCTTCTTCCTGTTCCTTCTTTAAAACCTCTCCTTTTTTCCATTCCACTTCCCACTGAGGACAGTTCTTTATATGGTGATCAGTCTTCCACACTTGTAGCATCCCTCGTTGGTTGGCCTTTCTGGAGCTTTTTCTTTGTTGTAGTTTCCACCTCTAGAGATGCCCTTCTTCCTTATGAGAAAGTTTCTGAATTCTTTGGTAATCATGTCCATCTCATCTTCCTCCAGATCTGCGACCTCATTAATTCTCAGTGCTAGACTCATTTCCTTCTTTGGAGCATCCATTTTCATTGTCTGCATTCTAAGTTCATAGGCAGTGAGATTTCCAATTAGCTCATCCAATATAAGATTTGCCATACTTTTGGATTCCTGAATAGCAGTGATTTTACTTTCCCAGGAAATTGGTAAGACCCTTGTCAGGATCTTCTCTACCCTATCCTCTTCAAGAATGACTCTACCAAGAGACTTAAGTTTATTGGTCAGAGTTGTGAACCTTGTGTACATTTCTTGAATTGTCTCTCCTTCTTTCATAGTAAAGTTTTCATAATGAGAGTATAGTAGAGTACCTCTTGATCTTTTCACTTGAGGTGTTCCTTCGTGAGCTACCTGTAAGGTATCCCAGATTTCTTTGGCAGTGGTGCAACTTTGAATCCTACTATACTCGTCTGGACCTAGTCCACAAACTAGCCACTTTTTGGCCTTAGCATTTTTCTCCCATTTCTTCAGATCCTCAGCAGTGCAGTCAGCTCTAGTTTTTGGTACATCTTCTCCTTCAGCAGTCTTCTTCATGGTGGCTAGAGGACCATCAGTGACTATGTCCCAAAGTTCATAGTCTTCTCCAATCAAGTGATCTTTCATCATGTTCTTCCACCAGGAGTAATACTGGCCATTAAAGAGTGGTGTCCTTGCAGTTGATTGACCCTCCCAGTTTCCAGGTGGTGCACTCATTTTGATATTTTACAAGGTGTTAGCCTTTTCAAGGATAACCCGCTCTGATACCAATTGATATTTTATACGTCAATACCACACAAGAGGGGGGGTGATTTGTGTGATGTCCAATTTCTGAGTGTTGTCGTTATAGAAGAACCTGGTTCTTCTTGGTGTTCCAACTTCTACAGTTTGCGTAAAAGTAATTGTAAAATCTAAAGAACACAATAATTTTTACGTGGAAAAACACCTGGCTCAAGGTGAAAAAACCACGACCTACTTCCCAGTAGGATTTCCCAAACTCTTCACTATATCAACGAGCCAAACATCATTTACAAAATAAACTCTTTTGTAAACCTAAGGACTAACTCTAATCCCTTTGTGGAAAACTAGTCTCTAGCTATTTGCGAAATACTTCAAGTTAACTCTAACTTGAACAGTGTGTATCTATTACAATTGCTTCTAGATAAAGCTGAAAGATACAATATGTTATCACCTACTACAACCAACTAGACTCAAAAGACAACAGATGGAACTGGTTCTTCTAGCTGGTTCAAGTAGCTTTTGTGTCGCCCAAGGATTCTGCTTGCCAAATTGCTTTGGTAATTTTACTTTCAGTTCTTGTTTCACTTCTGTGTTTGTGTGTTGTTTTTTCAGCAGGAATGCTTTAACATTTTATAGAGTCAGTAGTTGAGAAGTTGTTGTTCAGTTCTAATACAACTCTTCCTTGGTGGAAGAGTTTGAGTTTATCTCAACTTCCTTGGCCTCGATTATGTCCTACCTGAAATCAAACTCCATCTTCTTATCAATTTGCAACCTTTTCGCTTAGGAGATAACCTCTTAGTTCTAGATAACCTGTTAGTTCACAGATAATGTTTATCTCCTATGCATGGACGCTTCTCGTGCCAATGGGTCTGTTTGACTATGTTTGCCCTGATGGACCTGGTTCAACTGAGTTGGCATTTGTCAATCTTCAAAACCATGCAGTGATTTGATTCAACATGGCTATTCTTGTTATGTCCGGGTAGTTTAGGTTTACACCATGCTTTGCGAATGCTGTTTATTTATTTCATGCTCTAATTGTATGGGTTGGAATTTATTTCAAGATCTTAAGAATTTGAAAGTCTCAAGTAAATTATTATTTTAAAAATAAATTGAGGAAAAATATATTATGATTATGTGTGACCGCTTCGCAATTATATTCCGCAAGCAGAGTGATTCCTTCCAATACTCTCATGGGAGCGGGTCGTTCGCCTCGGCAGGTTAATAGATGCATCTATGGTTCGCGTCATTCGACCCTTCGGCAGTGCACATTTATTATTTGTTGGATCGGGCGTACGTCCTCGGCATTATATGCGCATGCTATCTGCTTGGCACTTTCCCGTGATTTTTAGACTGTTTAAATGCTCTAGGATATTTATTTTCAACCAGAATGATAGAAATTGAAACCTGAATGCCTTTGTGGAAAGACTTGTCATTTCTTGTCATTATTTGCCATTATCCTTGATATTCATGCTTAGCCTTATATTTAAATAAATTGTTTGGCCCTAGTAAGTGTCAAGTCGACCCTTCGTTGCTACTTCTTCGAAATTAGACTGGATACTTACTGGATACATAATATTTATGTACTCATGCTATTTTGTACTTAATTGTACAGTTTCTGAGTCAGGTGCATCTGGTTACCAGTCCGGAGCACGTTCTTGATATAGATGCAGAGATTCCATGGTGAGCTGCTTATCCTGATGTCGTTCAGCAGCGCGTTGGAGTCTTTTCTTTTTCTTATTTTGTCTATTCTATTTCAGACAGTAGAGTAGATGTGTTCTTTTGTTTATTCTACTAGATGCTCATATACTTGTGACACTAGTACCGGGCACACACATTGGTGAATTATTCTTTTGGGGATGTACTTATTTAAATTTGACTTCCTTTGATCCTTGCAATCTAATTTGCCTTGTCATTTGCTATTTTCAAATGCTTAGTGACTTAAGTTAAGATATTGTTGGATAGTTTGGTAATAAAATAAATGGAATTCACTAAATGAATTGTGTTGGCTTGCCTAATATCGGTGTTGGGCGCCATCATGACCTAGAGTAGAATTTGGGTCGTGACAGGTATTATGGACACGAAAGCGCTAGCATGTGTGATAATACAGTTGTCTTTATTTGAGCATTCAAATTTGATCGGTTATAAAAGTCCTGAGCTTATTAGAAGTTAGTGATAAGTTTTTAGAGGCGGAAACACTTTATAATGAACAAAAAATGGAGCATTATAGCTAAAGAGTTAAGTATGTATATAATTGTGGGGGTTGACTTGAGAAGATTTGTACTCCAGATGCAATGTTTATGAGATTTAGCAAGGAGATCTGTACTCAAGATCCACAAATATAGCTTGGAACCAGAGAATGAGAGCTAATGATGACGTTGGTTGATATGAGATATCAAAAATGTAGTTTTTCAGCGTTTGAACTGTTCATATATCAATTACGAGTGTTAGAGACTCAAGAAATTATCATAAAGATAGTTAACTCTAAAAGAAAGTGAAAATACGCCATTATAGACTTCGTGGTTAGTTTATTATATTTGTTGAGAAAGTTATTATCCTAATTGCAGTGATCGTGATAGGCTTGTTGAGATTCCACGCCTAATTCAGTCTGAATTACTTATACATCATATTATCCTATAAAGCGATATGTTAGAGATATTACACAATAGAACGAAATGCCCGTATCGTCTTGTGTGATAAGAGTTACGGTATAAAAAAATATTTACGTTGGCATATATAGATGTGTTCTAGTTCCGCCATATGTGAGAGCATCATATAGGGGCGTATGGATATGTTCTAGCATTGTCGTACATAATAGAACTATGTATGGGTGTTTGGATGTGTTCCGGCACTGTCGTATGTAAGAACGGTGGATGTGTTTCACAGTAGGATTATAGTCGAGGTACTTGGATATCTTTCAGCACGACGGAGACATAATAGAGGCATATCTAGTCCTAACACTAACCAGATATATATTACCTTGTGTCATGGTCTGTTGCTTTTAACTGAATTTGAACTGCATATCAAGTAATGTAGAATCTAATCAATGCTTGAGTTAGAACGTTATAGTGGAAATTTTATACATAATGCTAACTGAGAGTCTAAGTGATACATATATAGCGTCAACGATACATGGGTTACGAGTGCTCACAACTGTTTGACACACTACAGAAAAAAATATATTTTTGGACGCGTTCGAGGACGAACGCTTGTTTACGTGGGAGAGAATGTAATACCCCAAAATTTAAATTATATACTTAGGGATTGAAGAATTAATTAATTTATAATTATTAGATCAAATATAAAGCTAGTAAAAGAAAATTTGTTATGATATTTAAGATGATGAACAAAATAAATAGATAACGGCAAAAATAATAATAATAATAATAATAATAATTTTGTACACTACTTATTTAGTGTACTTTGGTTAAGATTATTAAAAATACAATTAAATAAAAAGGGCCAAGCCCATTCGTTTATTCACGGTGTTGCCATGTTTTAGAAGACCTAGGGTAATAGAATATTGTTGTTTTGTTTATAAAAGGAGAAGCAACAAAAAGTATAAAAGGGCAAGGGAATTGGCGGCAGCCATAAGGAGTTTGCATATCTTGTTGGTGGCGTGAAATTGAGAAATAGGAATAGTGAAATATTACTTGGCAAGTCATATGTGACAAGATTGAGGTCATTGAAGGCCGATTGGTTGGTGCTCTAGACGTTGCAAGGTTGAAAAACATGTGGTTAGCGAGGTAAGTGAGACTTTAAGCTTTGATGCTTGCTTTTTTAAAAATCTATTTTGAAAGTATTTTTTTCTGCCTGGTCCATATGTTGGGACAAGCGTGCACTTGGCAGAATCGGTGGCCGTTGACCAGCCGCAAATATATATTATTTTGTACAAAGCTAAAATTATAATGAGTGATTTGTGATGTGGCGTAGCCTCGTGCTATGGCTTTGGGGCGTTAGAAATTATTTCTTCGCCGCCACCGTTATAGATTCGGGGCATTGTGTATGCCGCTGTTATAAAATTTGGGGCATTGTGTATGCCGCCGTTATAAATTTGGGGCATTGTGTATGTCGTCGTGGTAGATTTGGGGCATTGTGTGTGCTATTGTGGACTCGTTGGGGTGTTTGGTTGATTTCCTGCACTGCCGTTAATGACAAGTCCTTAGTGTAGATTGTGTTGAGATATATATAGTGTTATTGTTGAATAAATGTTTGGACCTTATAAAGTAACTATATGGTGAAAGAATTTTTGTGCATATTATTTATGTGCTCGTTGTGTGTTTTTATTTTTTAACACTTGTTCCAGAAGTATTCAAAGTGGCGGGTCGAGGTTCTTACATGGTTATATTTACGTATAACTCACTCCTTACCTTCGTGTCTATTAGAAGTGTTAATCGGGCCGGGCTGACCCGTTAACAACCCGGTTCAGCCAGTTACTGTAGCTAAAATAGGCGGGCTGGGACGGGTTGGGCGGGGAGCGGGTTTTTAACGTACATATTTTGCAAATCGGTGCACCGGACCCAGTACAACCGGCTAAGCCCTTAACGGGTTCTTAACTGGCTACAACCCCGTTCAGTCTGATAACCCGCCAATTTATTTATTTTTTTTCTGACCGTTGCCTACGGTCAAATTCAAAAATGACCATTGACCAACGGCTAATTTTTGCAAAAATAGCCATTTTGGCCTACTCCCTAAAGAAAGTAGCCCCTCACTCCTAATATATGATAAATTATAAGTTTAAACTTTTAAAAACTATAAATAGCCCTCCTTCTTCTTCATTATTCCTCACAATTCATTCTCTTACTACTCTAATTCTCTCTCAATTCTCTCTTGATATTATTGATTATTGCTCTTAAATTCTCAATTACTCATTATTTCAAGTTTCATCAAATATTTAGTTTAGCCATTACAAAATTATTATTATCAAGTATTCTAATTCAAGTGAAGTGTGGTATCAAGTATCGAGTTATCAATTGAAGTTTGAGTTTCTATATCAAAATTAGCGCGGCATTCGGAATCCCCGTACACTCGTTCCATCTCTTTCTCTTCTTTGGTGGACATTTGTTTTATTATTTAGAATTATTAATTTAATTTCTTAATTTAAATTACATAATGGATTTAATTAGAGCGGCCAAAAAAGCTTGCACTAGTAGAGGTGGTAGTAAGAAAATTTCCAAAAGATCAAGAGTTGGTGTTGGTTCTTCTAGTAGCTTTACACATATTTCTGAAAGTTCACCCGAAAATTTAAATGTAGATTATGAGCTACTTCAAGAAAATTATGGTATAGATGATGATTTAGATGATATTTTAGATGATATTCAATCACCCGAAAATCTTGAAACACCACCAGCTACACCTGGTAATACTAGTCAAACTCAAAATATTAGGGGTGGAACAAGTAAGCCTCCCCTTCCTATTAAGAAGAATCGAAGATTAAGAAGTAAGTTTTGGAATTTTTTTTGATAGACTAGAAAATGAGAAAAATTATGTAAAATGTAAAATATGTAAGGAAGTTTATAAACATGAGCTCGGTAAGAATGGGGGAACGGGTCAATTTCGTAGCCACATGGAAGATGAGCACCCTCTTGATTGGGGAGTAGTTGAGGAAGGTGGGCAACAAAAACTTAACCGAGCACTGGGGATTAATGGGTAAATACGATATTAAGAAAGATCGAGAAGAATTAGCTAAAATGATTGTTTTAGATTTTTTACCTTTTAGTTTTGCTTCTTCACCATATCTTGTTACTTATATTCAAAGAATTTATAACCATTTATTTAAAAGTATTCCTAGAAGTACTTGTAGATCTGATATCTTTAGGCTTTATGGATAATATCAAACATATATACGTTATTTGTTCGCCAGTCTTTCTTGTAGAGTTTCTCTTACTTCTGATATTGGTCGTGCTATAAATGAAAATGATTATTTGAGTGTTATATGTCATTGGATAGATGATAATTTTTATATGAAAAAACCTATTATTGCTTTTAAATATGATGAAGATCAAAGTCATACTGGTGCATTTATAAGTAATACTATCCATGAAGTTGCTATATTTTATAATCTTGCAAAAAAAGTTTTGTGTATTCATTTGATAATGCTTCTAACAATAATGCTGCTATTACAATATTAAAATTGCATCTTCACCCACCACTTCCTGAAATATTTCAGGTTAGATGTGCATGTCATATTTATAACTTGATTGTGAAGAGTGGCCTTGAATTATTTAGAGATAAAATCACTCTAGTTAGGAGAGTTGTAGGTGTAATTCAAGAAAATAATAGAAGTTCTAGATTAAATGCATTTAAGGAAAAATGTGTACACTATGGACTAAAACCAAGACTCATGCCTGAAGAAATAGTTACTAGATGGAATTATACTTACTTATTAAGATGTTGTTATAACTAGCCTATAACTGAAGTTGCTAATTCTCATTGTACCGATCCTAGCCGTTTGTTAACATCTAAAACTTGGGATGCCATTGAAGATGTTGTACAATTTTTTACAAAAATTTTATGTGGCTGCACTTGAGTTTTCTGGAGCTTATTATCCTACTATTGTAAATGGTTTAGTTCATATTGCTGAAATTTCTCTTTTACTACATAATTTGAAGAAGAAAGAAGAATATACTTCTGTTGAATCTATGCTAGATAAGTTTAAAATATTTCTACCCAATTTCCCCTATTTACCTAATTGGTTCTATTTTAAACCCTACTATCAAAATAATAAAGTGTCGCTAATTAATCAGTGCTTTATATACTTATATGGATATTAGATCAGCTGAAACTCCTGATATTGACACTTGTATTTCTTATCTACACAGAAATTAACAAACTTTATATAATTATTATGCTAACATTGTTGATGCTTCTTCGGTTGTAGATGCAAGTATTCCTTCAAGTAATACTTCAACATCTGGAACAACTTTGGATGATGATAATGGTGTTCAAGATTATTTGATTTGGTCTACACTAGGAGAGCATCAACAAACCAGTAGCCGAAATATTGATGAACTCCAATTCTACTTGCAAAAGTCACCGGAGCCCCTCACAAAGGATTTTCTACCGCTGGGTTGGTGGAGGAGCAACTCAAATCAATAACCTGTTCTTTCGGCCATGGCTCGAGACGTGCTAAATGTGCTTATTTCAACAGTCGCATAAGAGAGCGCATTTAGCCAAGCATGGCAGCAACTAAGATATACCCGTCATTCATTCTAGTGTGCTTCAGAGATTGGATAAGATCACAACGGCGAAATCAAGGGCGTGACGAGGTAGATGAAGCGGAGGACCAAGAAATTGGATATATAATGGTTTATGGTACCGATTCAATCAATGCCGGAAATCAAGAACCTCATGTTGACATGGAAGAACTTAAAAAATGATGTAAAACATGTGATGTACTATTTCTTTTCTTTTTTTATAATTGTTGTAAATTTTTAATTTGCAAGTTCATAAATTAAAAAAATCAAAAAAGAACTTGCAAATTAATTTGAAGTACTATATATTATTCAATTAAAATATCAAAGTTACTTACATATTGTGATTGCCTACTAGTATTATTAAATAATTTTTATTAGTCACTTACTTTCAATTTTTGATTTTAAAATTTTAAAATTCAAATTTAAATCTTTAAACTTTAAAGTTTAAACCTTAAACTTTAATTCTAAGCCTTAAAAGTTTGCAAACACTTAACTATCAATAACATTGAATGAGAAAAATATAATTAATTTTTTTAAAAAATATTAGCTCGGCCCGCCCGAACTCGTACGGGCCCAATATAACCCAAAAAATCCCAGCCCGTTAACAACCCGGTCCGTTACCGAACGGGCTGACATTTATTTTGTTCAGCCCGTCCCAGCCCGCCCGTTAAACACCTTTAATGTCTATGCAGATACTATTGATGAAGATGGAGCTAATAGCTGACGAGTTCGCTAGAGTTGATTCAGTTATTGAGGTGCGCCGCCGCATTGTTCGTGGAGGCTGCCAAAAGAGTCTATATTATTTGTTCATATGATGTCTGCTGAAATTCTCTTAGATGCTCCATGGTCTAGTATGGATTTGGGAAAGAATTTGAGTATAACATTTCGAGATATTAATTATGCGTAATTTAGTTGTCGGATTATTTGGATACTTTTATGATTAATCAAATACTGTAAATGAATGGTTAAGGTAAGAAAGTATGGTTCGCCTTGGCGGGTGGTGTTAGTTGGGTGTCAATCACGTCTAGGTGGTAATTTGGGATGTGACATATCACGACCCAAAATCCATTAAAGGTCGTGATGGCGTCGGATACCACTATCAGGCTAGCCAACACTAAATAGTTACTTAAATTCTCGTTTTTAATATTTTTGAAATCGTAAATTTCCTTCAATGTAACTAGTAAAACGTAATCTTTATAGAATAAATAAAAATATCTACAATTTCAATACTGAATATCCCATAATCATCCCAGAACCCGGTGTCACAAGTACATGAGCATTTACTAGGAAATAAAATAAAATATAATAACTGTCTGGAATACAAATTTGGAAAGAAAATAAAAATACAAGTTCTATGAAGGAGACTATGTTGGCTGCGAATCGTCTCATAAGATGCAGCTCACCTATGTCCCTGTATCAACCACGCCCCTACGCTCACAAGGCCACTATACATACATGTGCATGTACAACAAAATGTACAGCAAGTGTACTATGAGTACGAGAAAACGCGTACCCAGCAAGTATCTAGTCTAATCTCGAAGAAGTAGTGACGAGAGGTCGACTCTGACACTTACTATGGCCAACAATAATATACCGATAATATGATAAATTATGGATTTTATAGGGTAACTGTAAACTCAATAACATGAAGCAGGTAAATAATTCTTTTGTTAATAGGAGATTTCAAAATTTATTTTCATCTTTTAACAATTTATATCTCCGGCCAATGAAGCCACACCGTCCATCTTAATAATGACAGCATAATCTCATCTCATACTTTGTAACCTTCATCCATTCATTGTTGATTCACCTTCATATTGATCTATAATTTACCACTGATAATTTAACATCTCTTATGTAATATATCGTCACTAGGGCTCACGTCTCATCGGGGAACATTTGATGTGATTTTCCTGATCCACTTAGGGACAATAGTATAATGCAATAACTATATTTCATAGAATCCCAATGTGATTCATCTTATGGAGGTATTCTAATCACGGGCAGTTCATGAAATACTTGTTCTCTAAATCATTACTCAATCAAAGGTCTAAATGTCATCCTCTTACTCATAATATTTCATTTACTCTCTTCTTATTCTCATGCGAGCCCGCAGAAGCGGGCATGAGTCGCAAAAGCGAAAATGCATGGGCTGGCCAGGCACCGCGGGCACGAAGAATTTGGATGCGGGTGCGAAGACCGCATGTGTGAAAAATCCATCGCAGGCACGAACGATTTTGCCGTGGGTGCGAAGCCGCGAGCGCGAAGGTTTTTGCCGCGGGCGCGAAGATCGCTGGGCAGTGAGTGTTTAAAGCGGAGGTTTGAGCATTTTTGCTCATTTCTTCATTCTTGAGCGATTTTTGGAACTTCTTGAGAGGGGTATTCACCTAGCAACTTGGAGGTAACTTAATCCCACCTATTGCAAGTTAATTACTTGGATTATATCTAGATTTTAACATGGAAAATCATGGGAAATTAGTGGAAATTTAGGGTTTTGAAGAAAAAAACCTAGAAATTGGTATTTTTGAATTTTGACCATGAATTTGGGCATGGAATTGAGAACAAATCATATACTTGAGTTCGTGAGGTTATGGGTAAAGTTTATCTTTGAAAATTTTCTGAATCGGGGCATGTGGGCCCGAGGGTGATTTTATCGTCTTTTCAAACGGAGTTGAAAATTGTTATAAATTGAATTGTTATGAGTATTTGAGTATATATTTATGGGTTTTCGTAATTATCGACTAGTTTTGGAGCGTTGGGAATCGATTTGAGTTGTCGGAAGGGCTTTGGGAGCTGCTTATGAAATTTCGGAGCGAGGTAAGTCTCCTTACTAGCCTTGTAAGAGGGAATTTAACCCATAGGTGAACTAAATTAATATGTGCTTCTATATTTGGGGATTACGTATACACGAGGTGACGAGAGTCCGTGCGTAGCGACTATTATGCTTAAGTCCGGGTAGTTAGGACTCAAAAGCATGTTATACTTGTGATAACTGTAACCTTATTGTCAATTTAAATTGCTTAAATCATATCGAACTTGGTACATAAATTTCTAAAAGGATTAAACTTTGTTTTCTTGAACGGTAGAAGAAGATTTGACATTTTCCTTGGATAATTGCTCCTTAATAAATTTTTTATTGACTGTTTGATTGTGATTTCTTTTGTGGAACGGGCCGAACGCCTCGGCAGATTAAATAGATGCATCTATAGTTCGTGTCGAAGCTGGGAGCTTCAGTTGATGCTCTCCAAGTTCAAACTTGGTTCAAGCCTCGTCTAGTTAACACCCGAGGCCCCTGGGGCCCGAACATACCAACAAGTTTGAAATCATAAAACGGGCTCGCTCGAACCCTCGGAACGTGTAAAACAACACAAAAACTAAGGATCATACCTCAACCCAAATTGATTCAACTTAGAAATTTCAAATTCTTCAAACTTACTCCGAATGCGCCGAAACATACTTAAACTACTCGGAATGACACTAAATTTTGCATGCAAGTCTTAAATGACATTACGGACCTACTCCAACTTCCGAAATCGGAATCCGACACCGATATCAAAAATTCCACTCCCGGTCAAACTTCTCAAAAACCTTCAAATTTCTAACTTTTGAAAAACGACTCCGAAATGACCTACGAACCTCCAAATACACATCTGTACGCGCTCCCAATACCAAAATAACCATACGGAGCTATTCCCAGACGGACATCGATAACATTGAAATGCACTTCAACCCAAATTTATAAATTTCTTCCAAAATTCCAACTTCCACAATAGACGCTGAAACGCTCCTGGGTCATCCAAAACCCGATCCGAACATATGAAAAAGTCCGAAATCATCATACGAACCTGCTGGAACCTTCAAATTCCGACTTCGGGGTCGTTTACTCAAAAATCCAACCTTAGTCAATTCTTCCAACTTAAAGTTTTCGAAATGAGAATTCTCTTTCCAAATCAACTCTGAACTACCGAAATTCTAGTTCCGACCATGCGTACAAGTCATAATACATGAAGTGAAGCTGCTCAAGGCCTCAACACGCCGAACGACGCTCTAGATCTCAAGACGACCGGTCGTGTCGCTACATTCTCTGCCACTTAAACATACGTTCTTCCTCGAACGTGCTAAGAACTGCGCTGGAGTTGTCTGAAATCACTCTTTAACATCGTGTGCACGTATCCATGCTACTACAACTCAGTTGAGCACATTTGCTCGAACAAATCTAAAGATTCTCCCTGTTTACTTAGCCTAATAAGCCCTAGAGCCACATTCCAACATCCAAAATTCTCTACCAAGCCTGCTTCCAACATACGAACACTGTATCAATCACCACACAATGTACCAAAACATGATTGCATGCCTTTATTGAATTAACACCATGCACCGCATAATTCACATGACCATAATAACATCCTCTGATAATAACAGCCGATATTCCACGAATCTGATGCTCACACACACCTCATGACTCATATAAGTCATGTTCCAACTCTTGCAATATTGCCACGACGGAAGAGATGTATAGAAATTCATGACCAACTGCTGAGTCAATAATTCATTGAGTTCCTTCTCTTGAAAAGAACCATTGCCTCATTATGAACCAAATAACTATATATTCTCTTTAATATACTTCATACAAATTCGATCGCACTGATCACAGGTCTGTCTCACCCAGTACAAGATGCTCAGGCAATAAGCCACCTCAGACATTGCCAAAAGTCTCATATGATGAAACAATGTGCCAACAAGATACAAGCTCGAACGTGATACATAAGGAGAACAAACTTTGGAAAGAACCACTTGACCCACATAACTAATTGAAAAACTGAAAGGTAGTTATGAACCTCCCTCAGAAAATGGGAAACAAAGCACGCAAGAATAGATATCCCCAACGGGTTCTACCAAAACCTTAGATTAAAACTTAGCTACTCATGTTTAAACTAAACA
>ML386649.1:5087-121526 GCA_005239525.1 Nicotiana knightiana | reverse complement strand
GTTCGTTACTTCTGAGTTGGTGTACTCACATTACCCCCTGCACCTTGTGTGCAGACCCAGGTATACCGGAACCCGGTAGTGGATATTGAGCAGCTGCCAGAGTTTTCATTGGAGTTGTCAAGGTAGCAGCTGGCGATCGCGACCTCGTCTTCTCTTTCTTATTTTACTTGTTGTTCTTTATTTTGAGACAATGTTGTCCATTTCTCCTTTTCTTTGCTTTATGTTATAGTAGCTCATGATTGAGTGACACCGGATCCGGGGTTGGAAATTTTAAATTTTTGTTTCAAAATATTGTTTTTAAAACTTCAGACTCTTAACATTATCAATAATTTTGTTTAAAATTGTATTTTTACTGAAAATTGAATTTATCTTAGTTAAAAAAGGGTGGCTTGCCTGGTTCCATGACAGGCGCCATCACGACTCCGAAATTGGGTCGTGACAGATCCCCAGCAGAGTCTCTAGAGCCGTCACACCTCTTTTTTCCCGATAGAGGTGTGATATGGGAGTTTTTCCAATTAAAGTGACATAATCGAATTTGAGATTATTTATTTAACTTTCAGAGTATCCACCCGAATATTTTACAGTGTTCCGAGACACTATTTATTTTAATATCCTAAATCGAGGAAATTTTGACTCCATTTAAAAAGTCTACGAACCAGAAGACCGGGTAAGGAATTCTGTTAACTCGGGAGAAGGTGTTAGGCACTCCCGAATTTCGTGGTTCTAGCATGGCCGCTTAATGATTTATACTTGGCCTAAATTGTTTAATTACTGATTTTAGTACCTAGGTGCATTTTACATTTTATCACTTCTAATTATTCAATTGTATTTAAAGAATTATCTTAAGACGGGTTATGTATGCGTAAACCCGTGGAAATTGGACGTGTCAAAAATCATGTCACGCGGACGTGTACATAATTCACGACACTTGATTCCTTTAAAGAAATAACCAAAGTCACGCAAGCACTTATTTTTTTTTTTTGGTTGTAAAAAGAAATCGAAATTACGTCTCGCGAACATGTACGCAATTACGATAATAATTTCAAAATCTGTTCCTAAAGGTTTCATTTTAATCTTTATTTGTGTTACATAAATGTATACACAATTTTAAGAAAAATTATATTTAGTTACTAAAAGAATTATTCAAAGTTACGCGAATGTATACTTTGATCGTTAATGTGTTTAAAAATTCTAAATGTATCATCTATCTAATTAAGGAAGGGCCTACGCATTTTTCTATATTTGAAAAGGTTGTCTTCCTAAGTCATTTGTAAGATTAACTTAAGAGTCAAGGAGGCGTTTGGACTACAACATGTAGGATTGTTCCAAGTCTTTTAAAACTAAGCTTATTAGCCTAAAAAAATCAGGAATCGGGCCGCATAGAAATATGGCCCAGTTTCATGAAGCTTGTTAGTCTAAGAATTTGAATTTGGGTCATGTTGAAATCTGGCCCAGTTTTTGTGCTAGGCATACTGGGCCAACACGTTTTAGTAATTGATAATAGGGATTGTCCAATTAAACGAAGAAATATTATGTAAAGAACACAAAGTGCACGAAAGTGAAAAGAGAATCCGATTTTAAGCATGGTTTGAATTAGGATTAGAGATGACCGTAAATAAAATGTCTAACAAGCCTGGATATTTCCTTTCCTTAGTTGATAGTTAAAATGAATATAACTATTGGGCCGTGTAATTGTAGAGTCCAGTGGACTCCAAATAAATAAACAGCTTGAATGGGAATTCGGGGATTTAAAAAAATCGGAATAATTTTGGATCAACAATCTTAATGAAATAGTTTAGGACTTTATGGCCCAGGCCTAATGGCCTAGAGTCCAAACTTATTCTGACTTATTGGGCCATCTCATAAGTCTGACCCATTTCCTATATTTAATTTAGAAGAAATGAAATTCTGGGACATTTAAATAATGACAATCCAGTCCATACAATTACAATAATTCCAGAAATAAGGGAAAGAGGGGTACAGTGATATTACATAAATAGGTATACCTTTTGCATTGTTTGTTCAACTACAAGAATACAATTTTTCTCTTAATGAACATGAAATAGATGATTTAAATTAGATGACATTTTTAAAGTGCTATTGTTTTCAACCTAGACTAGGTAAATTCCTGAAAAGATGCTATTGCTTTTAGCTTTATCAAAACCGCATACCATTTCCTAGCCAAAACAAACCAAACACCTGCACTTTCGATAGAACAAAAAAGTTTACATTTTTTTGAGTGAATCTGACCCAACTAGTGGACAGATTCACATCTTAAATGCTGTTTTGTATGACTTTCACAAACTACTTCACATTTTTTCACACGGATTTCAAATAGTCCTAAACCAAACAAAGCTTAAGTGTTAACACTTATGGTCTAAAGATGAAGCTAGAACACAAATACACACGGATATGGAGAGAGTTCAGATCAAACAGGTTTTATTTCATCTACAAATGGTTACATACCTTTTCAGAATGTTCTTGCACCCATTTTTTCGGTATTTTCAATGTTTTTTTTCTATTTTTCAGAGTAATGATATATTTTTCAGAACAATATTTTTCTAATGTGTGTGTGTATGTAAATTTCAGACTAAATCCTTCTAATTCTGTCTCTCTAATTTTCAGAATACAGTAGCCTTTATATAGGCTGCCTAGGTAGGATATATTTTAGGAATATTCCTTATCTTTTTTCTGAAAAATAGTACAGTCCTTTTAACAGCCTTGGTACAACTGTCCTTCCTATCCAATATTTTAGCATCTTTTTTAACAATGCTGGGACATCTGTACACTTTCTAGAAGTTTCTTCTAATTTTCTACCCCTTTTAACTTCTGAAAATTTAGTGTTTACCCCAAAAATCTGATTTAATTAGCTTTTCTTATTTTGTTTTGGTCCTTTATCTTCATTATAGAAGTTTCCTAGGCAGTTACAGCTAAGATTCCTTAGCCAGAATTCCTAAACTATCCTAAAACACCCATGTAATTACCCTTTTATGATTCAAGGCCTGGGCCACATAGTTGGCCAATTTTAGGCCTAACTAATTGGGCCTCCTCTGCCAAGAATCATCCATTAATGAGTTCCTGAAATCAGGTAACCCAAACAACTTATATTAAATACCTAACAAATTACTAAGTTGACTAATTTGATCTTACTAGGCAATTAGGCTTATTAGTTACTATTAAAGACTGAACTGAGCCTAAAACCTATCTAGGATGTTTGATCAATTCAGAGATGATTTAAATAGCCCTAAGTGTGCATAACTAACTAACCACTAGAGCTAATTGACTAACACAAAATTAGTAGTTAAGCTTAAGCAATTATTTTCAAAATCTAAGCTAGAACAAATCCAACAGTCCTAGTATTGATTGACTAACAAGTTAAAACCAATTGACTAAATTAGAAACTAAGTCTAAGTCTATAATTCAAGTAAACCTAAGCATGCATAACTACTACAGTTTGGAAATAATTACTCGATACAATATCAGAACTTAAATGACTAGAAAATATTAAGGAAAATAAGACAAGGAAAGTATGAAAATATTTAGACTAAAATACTACTTAACCAAATCAGAAGCTAAACCTAAACTGCCTAAACCAGAAATCGAATTAAGGCCAAGTGTTTCAACTAACTCTAAAACATGTATACTTAACTATCGTGGGAGTTAATTAATTAATATAGATCAGGGGTTAATTAATTATTTCGGAAGAGAAAAACAGCCGACAAGAAACAAGACAAAGAAAACTGTGAAATCCTAATCTAAGGGTCGAAGTTAGTTAAGTCACATAAATCAGAAAATTAAACCTATGACTAAATGAAAACAGTACATAGCTAAAGAAAATTGAATTCAGGGACAATTTATCAAATCTAAACTAATAGTTCAGAATTAGGCAATAAAATCAGGGATTAGACCTAAGTCACTAATTCAAGTAATCCTAAAACATTCATAATCAAACTACAACAGAAATTGATGACTAAGTTGCTGATATACTATTTCAGAAAAATAAAAGAAACATGAAAAACCTAACTAAGAATCAAAAAAGAAACTAAACCTATACAAACTAATTTTAAAAACAAAAATAGACAAACAAAGAAGGCTGAGGAAGGTACCAGTTAGGCCGGAAAAGGTTGGCTGGAAAAGTTGAGCTCGCCGGAGTTTTGGCCGGACTCCAATGGGTTTGAAAATGAGTCAAACCAACGTGAATCAATTGCTCTTGTCAAAGAGCAACTGACCCATGTAGGTTTGAGCCACATATTCACTTGAATTCGTCTAGTGTAAGTTTTTATCTGATTTCTCATATATGAAATTACTCGATTTTGAAAGGTTTTTCGGGGAAATTAATGAGAGATTAAGATTGAGGGGAAGAAGGTGATAGCCTGGTGAAATTTTGGGTCAATTTGGGGGTGATCCGCCGCCGGTAGGCGATTCCCGGCGGAGGAAGTTAGGGCGGCTAGGGTTTGGGGTTTTGGAGAGAAGGGAGAGTGAGGAGTGTTTGAGGGGGGTGGGGGCTTGTTTGGATAGTTATATAGGAAATGGGGGTTGAGTTCTGGACCGCTGGATCAAGATGATCCGATGGCTGAGGTTGATAGGAGATAAAACGGGGTCGTTTTGGGTAAGTAGGGTTTGGACGGGTTATGGGGGGAATTGGGCTGGGGTATTTATAAAGGATTGGGCTTGGCTTAATTGGCCCAGTCCGTTTTAATCCCTCTTTTTTATGTCTAGGTTAATTAATTACCTAAATTCATTCTAATTAAACTCTAAAAATGTACTAATTAGTTTTAACCTATTTTCATCTAATTAATGAGTTAATTAAAAGTAAAACCATTAGTTTAATACCCATAGTTATTTAAAGAATAAATTTCGCAATTTTCTTAGAAAAAATGATTAAATTATGCAATTAATCATTAAAACTTACCTATGCCACATAACCAATATTTTATCATTATTTGTTTCAATCAATAATTAAAAAATCTAGAAATATATTGATGAGTTCTAATCCTAGTTTTTTTTTATCTAATCAAAATTTAATTAACGAGTGAATGAAAAAGTAAAATTATTAATTAACACTTGAAATTATTTGAAGGGTAAATTTTATAATTTTTTCAATAAAATGATTGAAGTTAGGCACCTAGTTATGCAACTTTAAATAATTTATTAATTTAAAAGACAATATGATTGTGCAATGCAAAATAATTCACCAATAACACTGAAATTCAACAAAATTTATAAAACTAATTTATTTATAGAATTTGTAAAAAGTATATGGTAGGTTAAAAATTATATGCACATAAACATTTATGAAAACAAATCGTGTTAATCCCAAACAATTGAACCAAATACACAATCCTACTCATACTCTATGGTTAGTATGGATATTAAAGGCAATATGAGACAACTCGGCCGTCTTCAGATCCTGGATCTGTCTTTAATAAATATCATCTATGAAGACACGTGTCAAAAAGATTGAATTAAATAGATCTATTTGCAGTAAATGGTGTTTTGAGATACTCAAGAAATCACTAGTATTACGAAAAATGAACCAACATATGAAAATAAAAACAAGAGAGAGTAAAAGTGAGGGAAAACGGTCAAATATATTCCTCTATTTTTGAATATTGTCTACATTTAACCTTCATTATACTATTCAGTCAAATTTATCCGTATCGGTATACTAACTGGCCAAAATTACCCCTATCATCAGTAAATATTTAAAGATTACTCCTTGATCTGTGAAGTAATCCAAAATCCCCCCAAAATATTTTATTTAAATTATTTATTGTTCTTCTTGCTCCACTACTTTCAAAAACTACTATCGATGTTAATGATAAAGTTACTAGACAATATAAATTATTCATGAATATTTTTAATTACCAATGCACCAACTTCTCTTCTTGTAATAATAGGTAAGGAATTGGTTTAAAATTTTATTTATTTTTCAACCATATACACACCGTATAACTCAGTGGGTCTATTTATTGTGTATTATATGCATCTGATCATCGTTTATTTACATGTATATTCAAATGTATTTTGTCATTCTCTGGTTATTATAGAGTTCGATCGACTAACTTAAGAGTGTACAATGTGTAGGCATTTGATTAAAGCAAAGTTGAATTCGACAATATAAAATCTCCGAGGAAATTCAACTTCAATCACTAATACTTGCAAAGTCTCCATACATTTGATGCAACAAATTCACTAAAATTGGGATGTTGTAAATACTTTTAGAATTTAGACAAGCTACCTAATTTTTTCAATTTACTATAATTTGTTTATTAGCAGTTGTATTATACAATA
The DNA here is from genome assembly GCA_005239525.1 of Nicotiana knightiana. Classification (NCBI taxonomy): domain Eukaryota; kingdom Viridiplantae; phylum Streptophyta; class Magnoliopsida; order Solanales; family Solanaceae; genus Nicotiana; species Nicotiana knightiana. The sequence continues at coordinate 115,232 of ML386649.1, read as the reverse complement.
TTTTTTTTCTCTTATTTATTTCTTCAATTCAGAAAGCGGGTAAATGTCAATTATTTCAGAAATAGTTGACCAAGAAGAAGCACATCAAACAACACTAAAATCACAAATCGCGCATCGATTCAAACCTAAGGAACTTATGAAATTCTGGATTGCAAAACTAATGTCGATTCATACCAAAACAACTCTGATTGACTTTAAATTTCGCACACAAATCATAATTGACATGACAGACCTATTCAAACTTCCGTAATCGGATTCTGACCCCGATCAATAAAGTCAACTCTCGATTAAACTTTCCAACCTTCCAAACATTCAACTTTCCAACTTTCGCAAATTCTTGCCGAAACGACCTACGGACCTCCAAATCAATATTCGGACACGCTTCTGAGTCCAAAATCACCATACGAAGCTATTGGAACCGTCAAAACTACATTTTGGTATCGGCTTCACAAAAGTCAAACTACGGTCAACTCTAACAACTTAGGATTCCAACTTAGGGACTATGTGTCCCATTTCACTCCGAAACTAACCCGGAATTAAAACCGAACACCCGGCAAGTTACATAACCATAATATAACACATGGGGCAATAAATAGGAGCTCATATAGGCAAATAACAAGCACTCATTCAATTCAATGACTGTCTTCTGAATATGTTGGAGTTAAGATTCATTTTCTACTTGATCATTTGAATTGATCTTTGTAATCAGCTGTACAGATCCATCTCCATATAGTGTTGTTTTGCATCAATAAAGATTTTCTTAATTATCTAAATTTTCTAACTATTAATAAGGGGAATAAGCAGGCAGCAGGTCAACATACCTGCTTCGGATTCAAAGGGTAAAATCGTGTTTCAATTAAAATAGAACATAATGATTGGTCAAAATAGAATTTTACTGTACCTCATGTTTAAAATTGTAATTGTCTTCACTTAGGTCATCATCAATCACTGCACACTTTCTCATACAATAGCTTTTACTGCTCCCTCACTTTGTACTCCCCACGTGGACCCCAGCCCCTGCCCCACTTATTTCTCACCTCTATATTTGCCAACTATATTCCTAACATGTGCACGCACTGTACGGGGTCGTTTGGTAGGATGTGTTAGAAAAAATAATGTAAACAATATGTCTATGAATTATAAATATTTTGTTTGATATATTTTTTTAATTTATATATAATTAATACTTATATTAGTTATACACCATGCTTAACATTATTCTATACATAAATAATCGGGGGCGGCCGGCGAATTTTGTGGTCTAAAGTCAAACTTTTGTGAGGGGCCTTAATTTTTTAAATTTTTTTATTTTATTTATCTGAATTCTATTTTTTTAGCTTTTCTCAGATACAAAGTTATTAGTAATTTCCTTATAATCTATAACTCCTAATAAATATTTCTCAATTGACAATATAGCTAATCCATTTAATCTTTCTTGTGACATTGTTGTTCTTAGATAAGATTTTATCAATTTTAATTTTAAAAACTTCCTTCCGTTAAAGCAACGGTAACATGAGTTTTGAACATTATGTCATAAGCAATTTAGGCATTTGGAAAAGAATTAAATCTTTTTATTTGATTAATTGTATCAATTAAACTGTTATCTTCTAATTGTACTATTTTCTTTAATGCTTTTAATTCAGAAAATAAATTTAAACCATCAGTATTGAATTGATTATTATGCTTTAAAGAGCATTCAAGATTAAGGTAATATTTTTTTTCAAATTTTCAACATCTAATGATCTTAGTTTTTACTGCAAAATAGAAAATCAAAAATATTTTTATATGCCTCAAATTGTTCAAATCTATTTTGAAGTGAAAAAATAGCCATGTCTATTATGTACAAAATTAATCAACTCGAAAGGACTCTTCGAAAGATTTTGAAATTTCATTATCAGCATTCGCATCAAATCTTTACTTCCTATTTATCACATGTTTGTTACGAAATTCGGGTTCGATATTTATTTCAAGTGCAATTTTCTTGGTAGAAATCATAGCAGTTGCAAATCCTTCTTTTCTATATTTCCCATATTTGTTAAAGAAAGAAATCAAACTTTTTCATTTTACAAAACTCTTTTTTAAACTTATACATAGTTTATTAGGTGTAACAAAAAACGAGCCCCCCACAAATATGGGGCCTAAAACGGTTGCTTTACTTGCTTTATGAAAGGGGCGCCCCTGTAAGTAATGCATAGAAAACCATGACATTAGTAATACCAAGGTTATTAATGCATGCATTAGCATGATTAAAGATAAAATTATCCTTAAAGTCCCTTAAAGCTAGAGAATATGGAGAGCATTTTTGTAAACAACTATTTTCCTTAAAAATTATGCAATGCATTATAATTTTAATACACCACACCAAACAGTAGATACGAAATAATATATGCATAACTAATAATTGCATTACTAATATACCTTATTCTGCACTATTCTTATCACCCTGCCAAACAACCCCTATATGTGAATTACATGACTAATGCTTTTGAAAACAGTGCACTTTTAAACAAAAAATTTCAAAACAGGAATAACTGCAAGAATTTGCTTATTCATTTATTAACTTCAAATGATTGATTATCAAAATTTATTTTAAGGTCAATAAGATTAATTTTTAAAATAAATGAGAGATTTTGTATTAGCTAAAGCATTTAATTTGCGGTAGATGAATTTTCTAATACTATAGAAGATGAGAGACGACTACACAACATTTTTAGGACATTTAAGTATCGACGGTAAATAAATGCTTTGTACTTGAAATTTTTAGTTAAAAACATGTGCCGTTATTAGACCCGGCAAGATGGTTAAAAATAATAGCTATTCATCCAACTTAACTCATTAAAAATGGGTTAGATAACTGACTTTTTAAAAATCGGTGGAATATGGATAATTACTCATATTATCCATTAGAAAAAATGAGTAACCAATGGATAAAATATGGATAATATAATTATTGAAAAATTATTTCAGTAATGATCTTCTGTTGCAAGAGGTAATAAATTCATATTAGAGCTTGAGGCTAATATGAAGTCATGAATGGATAATATGATTACTCATTTTACCCGCCGGTTAACCCGTTTATTACTCGTGTTAAATATGGGTCGAGTCGGATAATTTACCCATTTTTTTCATTACCCGTTTCGAACCGATATCCAAACCGACCCGCACGTATGCCACTCCTAGACGTTACTAATGATTTAGTGTACAAAAAGCTCCGGATTTCTTTACGACTGTCCTTATGTGGCTTAACTTCAATCCTTACAAAAAGATTACTCCCTCCGGTTCGAAAATAAGTGATTTTTTTGATTATTTTTAAATATATTAAGAAATTTACCTTTTAATATTTATTAGTAATAAAATCAACCATATTTATTTTTACTATATCTTCACATAAACAATCCTAACATATACTCCAACATTATTTACTCCAAAGGCAATATAAGAAAAAAATAATTAAGTCATTCTTGAAATCTGAAAAAATCACTTATTTTGGACTACAAAAAAAAGGTTAAAAAATCACTTATTTTGGATCGGGGAGTATAGATTATCATATTTCATAACCAAGTTGAATAATATGCTTATTTTAGCATAATTAATAGCTTTACACTTATCCAATTAAAATAAGCCTTATATTCATTCACAAATATATTTAATATGATTGAATAAATAAATAGTGTAGAAACACAAAAAAGATTGTTATCTTAATGGGTTTAAGGTGAAATTCTAAATTACAGACTTATAAGAAAATAAATAAAAATTTTAACCCAAATAGTCATCCATCGAGGCACTTAAATTAAAAGTAACTGGTAGAGGTATAATATATTCATAAATTATATATTATATATGTATACTTGTGTATAAATAACGTATATGACTAGAAGAATTAAACAACGAATATGGCCCGCAATTTGTATAAAGATCCCAAAATAATTAGCATAAGATACAAAAGTATGGTCAATTATAATATAGCAGATGTTTTTACACTGCTTTAATTAAAACTTCAAATGCTCCCATGATCTATATTAAGCTTTTTGATTTTTATGATTGTTAGGGTGTTTTGATACTAAAACAAAGTTCTACCTTGATAAATTATTTTCTAACTCAGTTCTTAAATTTTAGTTAGATAACAAAATTATTCTACTTTACTAATTATTTAAAATATAGTTGAATTGCAAAAAGTGTATACATAATATACTATTCAATTTAAAAACAGCACGAATTTTGAAACACATTAGTTTTTCAAACTGATAAATAAGAAAGTTTCCAGTGGTTGTAGTTGGAAATAAGCACATCGTTTGAAATAATATTTTAAGATTATAGAAACTATATAAAAAAGCTACGATAATATATTTTTTATCTCAATAAGATTCATGTGCTATATGTAATGCATCCAAAAAGTAAGCGATTTTCTATTATTGCAGACGCAACGTTAATAAATTTTGTAAGTGCAAACGAGAAAATTGAAACATAACAAATTCTTGTGAACTTGAAATATGAGAAATTAAAAGTTGAAGTTGGTGACATTTTGTATTGTATCAGTTTCTCGAACATAAAAATATTGAAAAAATTAATTTTTGGAATAATTTTTGTTTACATATATCAAATAAGACTGGAATATTAGATGTCTTGATAGGTGTATAACAATCACTCTCTTCTAGAAGGCAGAAACGAGATTGTTATATAGAAGTTTGACTACATAAAACACAAAAATATATAATAAAAACATAAAAGACACTATGTATCATGTAACTACCTGCATATATTAATATCTCTCGAAAATATATTAAATTATAAAACGTCCTAATAATCTTTAAATTGGATCAATTATTTAACGTTTAGACAAATAAAAAAAAATATTGCAAAAGAAAATCTCGCATCACATAATATAGTTATTGGGACCTTCACTAGTAACTTATATATGTGTCATCGTACTAATAGCCTGTTTGGCCAAGTTTTTTTTGGGCCAAAAATGTTTTTTTGGTCAGAAGCACTTTTGGCCAAAAATTGAGGTGTTTGACCAAACTTTTGAAAGGAAAATAAGTGCTTTTGAGGAGAAGCAAAAACAGTTCTTTCCAAAAGTATTTTTCTTAGAAGCACTTTTGAGAAAAATACACTTAGAAACAGTTTTCAAAAGCTTGACAAAACACTAAGGACCCGTTTGGCCATAGATTTTGCCAAAATAAACTTGAGTTTTATTTGGCAAACACATGTTTGACCATAAAATTTTGCCTATATTTTGGCAAAATCCAAAATCCCAAAACCAGCTCAATAGCTGATTTTGGGCCAAATCCCTCATAATACATATGTTTTTCCAAAATAAATTGGGGAAATATGGTTTGAAAACGTATGTCCAAACACATTTTCATCTTCAAGCCAAACTTCACTCAAAACAGATTTTTCAAAACAAATTTGGAAATTTATGGCCAAACGCTAGCTAATAACTGTTCAAAAGCGATTTATAAATTAATTAGCCAAACATAAACTGCTTCTCACCAAAAATATTTTTTTTAAAAATACTTTTGAGAAAAATACTTCTCAAACTAAGCTGATTTTAAAAGTTTGACCAAACAGCCTATAAATGTGAGTGTGACGTATTAAAAGGAGCTATTTCTATCTTGGAGTTTCACATTCTGCTTCCTCTATCATTCATTACTAATTTGATGCATGAATGTAATGCAGAAAATTATACGAAAAGCGAGTTTCTTCAAGGGCCCTGCAATGGTGGATTGAATCAAATACGTGCAATGGTTGGTATTTGTACTTTCATCTTTTTTATACATTAATACTCAATTCATATAATAAAAAAGTTGGAATCTCGTGGAGCAGAACGTATTTGGTACTATCTTCAGCTTCAAAAATAATTCATGTCCAGAGAACTGTGAGTTATTGATTATTTATCTAGATTTTGTCTCCTGACTCCTTTCACAATACTTCTATTTGTTATCCAAAGTACATTTTATGGAAGTAACAATTTGTTTGGATTTATTTCATTATTAATTGCTGTTTTAGATTGATACTGGATTTTTCTAATGTCAACTTTTAGGACGAAACGGATGCCGGAAGAATGGAGGTGGAGTGTGATAGTCTATTGTATAAGAACAACTTCAGTGTTGCAACGATTATCTTCATTCCGGCCTACTAATGCTTTTTCTCAATTATGCGGGACTTAGCAAAGGCGTTTTATAAAATTCGTGGCCTAAAGCCAAATATTAATAAATGACCTTTATTTTATTTTATTTTTGTCTATGATGTAGTTGTCTTGCAAAATATACTATTAATATTACATTCGTTTCTTTTGTTCTTTCTTTCCTTTGTCTATAGTGGAGTTATCCTATAAAATATAATATTAATATTCACATTGCTGAGGAAATTCAAGCTAATTAGATGTTAGCCATGTATTTATAATTCGTTACCTTGGATTTTATTATAACAACGTTATTTATCAATATGAAGATTTGATTATCCTACTTCAAAGTTTTAAAATATTTCTATTGTTAAAAAATAGATAAACTTTCTTTCAATTTTTATATGGATTTTGTAATTCTTTTTCTTTTTTATAAACTTCAAATTGTCTAAGTAAAAATAAAATAGTAAATTCACAATTAAAAATATTTTTGGGACCTTAAAATTTAAGAAATCTAAAGCAAAAGCTTTACTAGCCACCCCTGGACTTAAGTTTCTTCAATAACTTCCTTGTTCTGAAGATTTTGACAAATTAAGGACCCAGAACTTGGTATCTTTGCAAAAGATGAATTCATTTCTATATGTCATTCATTTCCATCTGCATCTGCCAATTTGCCTAATTCAAGTGCTAAGCTTATGGCGTTCTTGCTTATTCGCACTAAACTAATATATAAAACAGGAATGACACATTTGTTTGGAGTCTAAAATGTGCTTTTTCTTCTTCCGAATACCAAAAGAGGCTAGAATTTAAAGACAATCTATAGAGAGCATGAGTTCAATTCTTTTCTAGTTTCGGCATGTCACTTATTTTATTGTATATTGTCACGATCCCAATATTCCTTCGTAGAATGTCATGATGGTACCTAATTTTTAACCCTGACAAACATGCGGAAACAACGGAAATAATAATTAACTCTAAAAAATGCTCAACATATATATAAAATAATCTTCGCTGCTCAACATGTACAATTTTTCAAAAACCTGGTGATATGGAGTCACAAGCTCTACAACGGTATCATAATCAATCCTATACAACTATAACTAGTAGAAGAAGGAAAATATAAAAGTAGATAGAGGGTGACTTCGAGGCTTGCGGACGCTAGCAAGTGTATCTGACATTCTCCACGCACGGACTGAACTCTCCGATGCTTGGACTAGTAGGAGGTATTTAGATCTGCACAAAAAGATGTGCAGAAGCGTAACATGAGTACACCACAACAGTATCCAGTAAATGTCAAGCCTAACCTCGGTAGAGTAGTGATGAGATCAGGTGAAGGCCCTACTAGAATAAATAAAATATTGAACAAGTGTAAGGCAGTGTAATAATGAAAATAATAAAATTGAAACTACAAATAGCATATCAAGCTTAGCTACACGGAACTAAATCAACTAGTGCAATACGGAGAAAATAATTAATAATATGCTAAGGAAACAATAACAACCAAGGACAAGTGTAAAATAGGATAAATGCCAACAACAATCGCTACCAAGGTACCGCCTCGTAGTCTCAAATCACAAGAATAAATCACAATCTTTCCTTATATCATCGTGGGAGCCTTTACATTTAGTTTTAAAAATTATTTTCAAGAAATAGCATCCTGCATTTTAGCCCACCTTATCACACCGCATGACTTCTACTAGCCCTTACTAGCCACGCGTATCAAGCCTACCTTATCTCACCGCATGCGTTTCAACCCCAAAAAATAACAGTATTTTCACAGTAAAGAGCCCATGGCCCAGCCACAATATACACAAGAGTCTCAACAATAACAACCGAAATGAGCAACTCAACAGAATGGTATTCCAAAACTTAACACTTTGCCTCAATGTGTATCACGACCTTTATATCTCAATATCAATTTTCATAACAAGATATTTCACGAGTTAAGAATTTCAAGTAAAGAGTTCAACGATTAAATATAGAATACAGAATAAAGCAAACAAGAACTTCAATTAAACATGTAGCGCAATTAGAATGTAAGAGAATAAGACAAGTAGACATGTGAAAATAGACTAGAAATGATGACTATAACATCTTAAGGTAACTCAATTACGGCATGAAAGGAATCACATAACTAAAATTTCACAATTAGCCCATGTACACACTCATGACCTTGTGAACACAGATTTCATATATCACAATTATCACAACCAACACAAATCTTAAGGGGTAATCCCCCCACAAGTTTAGGCAACTCACTTACCCCAAATCAGGCTAACTCAATCCACTAGTAGGCCTTTCCCTTGATTATCCAACTCCGAACGACTCAAATCTATCCAAAATAATTTTATATTATAAATATAAACTATAAGAAACTAATTCGAATAATAAAGTTACGATCTTTGCAAAGAAATAAAAAGTCAACGCGGACCCGCATCTCAGAACCGATCAAATTTACAAAATTTGAACACCCATTCGTTAACGAGTCCAACCATACAAGAATTACTCAAATTCGACCTCAAATCGCCTTTCAAAACTTAAAAATTTAGTCTAAGAAGTTTATACCATTTCCCCTCAAATTGTCAACTCAAATCCCTAATTAGATGATGAAAAATAGTAATAGATTCATGAAATATAGTCCAATCTGGGTTGGAATCAATTATCCCAACATTTCCCTTGAAAATCCCTTGAAAAATCGCCTCACACTGAGCTCTCTAGGTCCAAATTATGAAAAATGAGATAGAACCCTCGTTTTGCAATTTGAGTTCTGCTGCCAGTAATTTCTTCTTCACGAACGTGGAAAATGCCTCGCGTTCGTGAAGCACAAAAATATTGAGGCCCAAATTTTCTCTTACACGAAAGCGAGAACCCACTCGCGAACGCGATGACCAAAGCTCCCAAGCTTCGTGATCACAAGCCTCACTCGCGAACGCGTAGACCAAACGCATGAGGTCACCCTAGCCTGTTCATCTTCGCTTACGCGGTTCCCTGTATGCGATCGTAGTACACAAACTCCCCGACCCTTCACGATTGTGTGGTCCTCTTCATGAACGCGAAGGGTAAATCTCCAGCAATCCCTGAAGACGCAAACATGGGAACACCTACGCGAACGCGTAGAAGGAAACCAGAACTGTAGAGAAACTAGAACTTCAACAATCCTTAAGGTTCCGCAATGTGCCGAACATGGTCCGAATTACACCCGAGGCCCCAGAGACCTCAACCAAACATTCCAAAAAGTCTTAACACATCATACGAACACGCTTGGAGCGTCAAATCACATCAAATAGCACTAAAATCACGAATCGCGCATCCATTCAAGCCTAAGGAACTTATGAACTTTCGAATTCCTAAACTAATGATGATTCATAACAAAATAATTCTGATTGACTTCAAATTTAGCACACAAGTCATAATTGACATGACACACCTATTCAAACTTCCGAAATCGTATTCCAATCCTGATATTGATAAGGTCAACTCCCACACAAATTTTCCAACTTTCGCCAATTCTCGTCGAAACGACCTACAAATCTCCAAAGCAACATTTGGACATGTAACCTAAGTCCAAAATCACTATACAGAGCTATTGGAACCGTCAAAACTCTATTTCGGAGTCGTCTTCATAAAAGTCAAACTACGGTAAACTCAAACAACTTAGGACTCCAATTTAGGGACTATATGTCCCATTTCACTCCGAAACTCACCCTAAAACCAAAACCAAAAACCCTGCAAGTTACATAACTACAATATAACATATGGGAGACAATAAATAGGGGGTCGGGGCTGCAATACTCAAAACGACCAACCGGGTCGTTACATCATCCCCCTCTTAAAACAAACGTTCTTCCTCAAATGAGTATAGAGACATGCCTGATGTGGTGAAAAGATGAGGATAACAGCTATGCATATCATGCTCGGTCTCCCAAGTCCCATCATCATCTGGCTGACCCCTTCGCTGAACTTACACTAAAGCAATGTTCTTCGACCTCAACTTTCAAACACGCCCGTCCAAAATGTCCACCGGCTCCTCAATATAAGATAAATCCTTGTCTAACTGTACTAAGCTTAAATCCAACACATGCGACAGATCACCGTGATACTTCTGGAGCATAGAAACATGGAATATAGGATGAACTGCAGCTAGACTAGATGGCAGTGCAAGCTTGTAGGACACCTCTCTAATCCTTTCAAGAATCCCAAAAGGTCCGATATACCTAGAGGTCAACTTGACCTTCTTCCCGAACCTCATAACATGCTTCATGGGCGATTTTCAAAGCAAGACCCGCTTCCCAACCATGAATGCAATGTCGTGAACCTTCCGATCCGCATAAGTTTTCTATCTATATTGGGCTGTGAGAATCCGATCTTGAATCAATTTAACCTTTTCCAAAGCATAATGAACCAAGGCTCTACCAATAGCAAGCATCGAACTTCCTCTAAGTTTATAGGATCCCAACAACAAAATCCAGAGTAAGCCGCTCTCATTTCCACTATAGAATCTCTAGCCTTTGAAGCAATCCACCTGGCCGCTGATGCTTATACATCACTTGCTGACTGTTTAGGAACCGAGATACATACTCTACTATGTCCTTCTTCATTCTCCTTCACCAATAGTGTTGCCTCAAGTCCCGATACATCTTGGCGGCATTTGGATGAATGGAGTACCGCGAACTGTGGGCTTTTTGAAGAATCAACTCACACAAACCATTTACATAAGCACATATAGCATGCCATGCATTTGTAACACACTATCATCCCCGATAGTAACCTCCTTGGCATTGCTGTGATGAACCGTGTCCTTGAGGACAAGCAAAGAGGGGTCGTCATACTGACGCTCTCTAATACGATCGTAAAGAGAAGATCGGAAGACCACACAAGCCAAAACTCGACTCGGCTCCGAAACATCCAATCTAGCAAACTGGTTGGCTAAGGTTTGAACATCCAATGTTAATGGCCTCTCCACTATCAGTAGATATGCTAAACTGCCCAAGCTCCCCACCTTGCGACTCAAGGAATAAACCACCATATTGGCCCTACCGGGATGATATAGAATGGTGATATCATAATCCGTAAGCAACTCTAACCATCTCTACTTCCACACGTTAAGATCGTTCTGTTTGAACAGATGCTGTAGACTCCGGTGGATAGACCTCAGAAGGGACACCGTACAAATAGTGCCGTCAAATCTTCAAGGCATGAACAATATTTGCTAACTCAAGGCCGTGAACATGATAGTTCTTCTTATGAACCTTCAGCTGTCTAGACGCATATGCAATCATCCTACCGTCTTGCATCAACATTGTGTCGAGGCCAATACGCCATGCATCACAGTACATGATATAAGACCCCAAACCCGTATGCAACACCAACACTGGGGCCGTAGTCAAAGTTGTCTTGAGCTTTTGAAATCTCTCCTCACACTCCTCGGTCCACCTGAACAGAGCACCCTTCTTGGTCAATCTAGTCATATGTGCAGCAATGATGAGAAATCCTCCACGAATTGGCGATAATACCCTTCCAAACCAAGAAAACCTCAGATCTCCATAGCTGAAAACGGTCTAGGCCAAATTTGCACTGCTTCAATCCTCTTTGGATCTACCTTTATCCCCTCACTCGACACAACATGACCCGAAAACACCACTGGATCAAGCCATAATTTACACTTTGAAAATTTTGCATACAACTTCTTTTCTCTCAAGGTCTGAAGCACGGTCCTCAGGTGCTCCTCATGATCCTCCCAGCCCCGGGAGTACACCAAGATGCCGTACATAAATACAATGATGAATGAGTCAAGATACGGCTGTAATACACTGTTCATTAAGTACATGAATGATGATGGGGCATTGGTCTTCCCAAATGACATCACAAAAAACTCGTAATGACCATACCGAGTCCTGAAGGTAGTCTTCGGGATATCTGGCTCCCGAATCTTCAACTGATGATAGTCTGATCGCAAATCAATCTTTGAGAACACTCTGGCACCCCTATAGCTGATCAAATAGGTTATCAATGTGTGGCAATGGACACTTGTTCTTCACTGTAACCTTGTTCAACTGGCGATAATCAATACACATGCGCATAGAACCATCCTTCTTCTTTGCAAACAAGACCGTAGCACCCCAAGGTGATACACTAGGCCGAATGAAACCCTTATCGAGCAACTCTTGCAAATGCTCCTTCAACTCTATTGGGGCCATACAATATGGTGGAATAGAAATGGGTTGAGATCCTGGTTGTAAATCAATACCAAAATCAATAACCTTGTCAGGCGACATGCTCGGAAGATCTGCCTGAAATACATCTGGATAATCCCTCACTGCTAGAACTGACTCAACGGTATGAGTATCAACACTAACATATCTCACATATGCTAGATACGCATCACACCCCTTTCCTATCATCTGTTGTGCCTTAAGGACAGACACTACCCTACTAGAAACATAATCTAAAGTACCTCTCCACTCTAATCGTGGCAAACTTGGCATAGCCAATGTCACCGTCTTAGCGTGACAATCAAGGATAACATGATAGGGTGACAACCAGTCCATGCCCAAAATAACGTCAAAATCTACCATATTGAGCAACAATAGATTGGCTTTGGTCTCAAAACCACAAAGAATAACTAAACACGACTAATACACACGGTCAACAACAATGGAATCTCCCACATGCATGGACACATAGACAGGATAACTCAAAGAATCATGGGATATACCCAAATACGGAGCAAAATAAGACGATACATAGGAATAAGTGGATCCTGGATCAAATAAGACAAATGCATATCTATGACAAATCGAAAAAATACCTATGATAACTGAATCAAATGTAACCACCTCTGTCCTAGCAGGAAGAGCATGATATCTGGCCTAGCCTCCCCTTCTAGGGCGACCTTTACCTACCTGACCTTCACCTCTAGCTAGTTGTGCAGGTAGAGTGGAAACTGGTGCGGTAACCACGGTCTGAGAAGCCTGAGGATCCGATGGAATACGCAGAGCCTAAGTAGTCTGTGGAGGTGTACCCCTCCTGAGTCTGGGGAAATCCCTAACCATATGACGAGTGTCACCACACTTAGAACAAGCTTTCGGCGGACGTGGGTGCTGGGATTGGCTCAGGTCTGGTCGGCTGGATAGACCACTAAAAGCACCCTGTGCAGGAGGTGCATTAGATAGTGTCGATGCATAATGGGTAATCTGAGGCCTGGGAGTGGTCGAAATATCGCTGGAAGCTTGAAGTGCTGAATGAACAGGTCGACTCACATAGCCCCTACCAAGACGGGCTGCAACTGGGGCATTGGCACCACTTCATGTGCCAGATACTAGAGTCCTCTTGGCCTCTCTCTCACAAGCCCATATACCCTCCAATCTTCTAGAGATCTCTACTATATGTTGGTAGGGAATTTCCATCTCCAACTCTCTGGCCATGCTGAATCTGATACCTCGGTTGATCCCCTCGATAAATTAAAGAACTCGCTCTCTGACAGTAGCAACAAAGGTTGGTGCGTGCCTGGACAAATCACTGAACCCGACTGCATCCTCCGATACGGTCATAAAACCCTGGCGTAACTTCTCAAACTCTGCGCGCCATGCATCCCAAGACTCTAGGGAACAAACTCCCTTATGAACATCTCTAAGAACTGATATCTGGTGCCTCAGACAGGATACCCAACTCATACGCTTACCACCACTGATAAGCCGCTCACTTAAGCTGGAACGTAGTGAAGGCAACCCCACCCAACTCCACAATACCCATAGTAAGAAGGATATGGTGTCATTCCTCAAGTAAACCTTGGCATCCTCTGAAGCCAACCCGGTGAAAGTAGGAGGGTGGTACTTTTTGTACCTCTCAAGCCTGAGCTGCTCCCCCTCAGAAGCTCATGCCTTAACCTCGGGCTGAACTGGGACAACCGGGTGCACTAGTATGACCTCTAGGACCAGGTCAACCTGGACCTGCTGCTCTGGTGTGTGAGATGCGGGAGTTTGTGCTCCTCCCACGTCCTGAAATATGGTAGGAGCAAGTGGGATCAACCTAGCTTGAGCAAAAGTGTCGAACATGCTAAGAAACTGGGTGAGAGTCTCGTGAAGTGCATGGGTAGTAACAGGCGTCTCAGGTGCCTACTCTCCAATTGTAGCTACTAGTGGCTCCACTGTAGCAGCTCGTACAGGTGCTTTGGTTGCACCACGTGGACGTCTCCGGCCTCTACCCCGACCCAGCCTCTCGTGGCTCTGGCAGTGGCCGCGGGTGTCAGATCATCCGATCCATCTGTGAGAGAATAGAAAGACAGAGATTTAGAATTTCAAAGTCAACAAATTCACAGGATAAAGAATTAAAGAAGTGAAGCTTTTCCTAACAATTTCATAGCCTCCCGAAGATAAGTACAAACGTCTCCATACCGATCCGCGAGACTCTACTAGAATTTCTTATGACTCATAACACCTATGAACCTAGAACTCTGATACCAACTTTTCACGACCCCAATTTCCCTCTGTAAGATGTCGTGACAACACCTAGTCTCTAAGAGTACGTAAGCCTCACAAACATGCAGAAACGACTAAAATAATAATTAACTCTCAAATGCTCAACATATATATAAAATAATCTTCGCTGCTCAACATATACAATTTTCCCAAAACCTGGTGATATCGAGTCAAGAGATCTACAATAATATTATCATCAACCCTATAAAACTGTAACTAGTAGAAGAAGGAAAATATAAAAGTATATCGAGGGCGACTCCGAGGCCTGCGGATGCTGACAGGTGTAACTTGACGTCTCCACGCACGAACTGAACTCACTGATACCTGGACTGGTAGGAGGTACCTGGATCTGCACAAAAAGATGTGCATAAGCGTAGTATGGTTACATCACAATGGTACCCAGTAAGTGTCAATCCTAACCTCGGTAGAGTAGTGACGAGGTAAGGTCAAGGCCTTAATGGAATAAGTAAAAGATTGAACAAGTGTAAGGTAGTGTAATAATGGCAGCAATGAAATTAAAACAACAAATAGCATATCAAGGTTAGCTACACGGAACTAAAGTAATTGTTGCAACACGGAGAAAACAATTAATAATATGCTAAAGAAACAACAACAACCAAGGACAAGTGCAAAACTGGAGAAATGCCAACAAGAGTTGCTACCGAGGTACCGCCTCGTAGTCTCAAATCACAAGAATAAATTACAATTTTTTCTTATATCACCGCGGGAGCCTTTACATTTAGTTTTGAAAATTATTTTCCCGAAATAGCATCCCGCGTTTTAGCCCATGTTATCACACCATGACTTCTAGTAGCCCCTACTTGCCACTCGTATCAAACCCACCTTATCTCATCGCATGCATTGCAACCCCAAAACCTTATACCACCGCATGCGTATCAATGTCACAACATATCACAAATTGCACCTCAAGTGCCCAATATCAAACTTGTCAGAGAAACCAAACAATAATAGTATTTTCACAGTAAAGAGCTCATGGACCAACCACAATGTACACACGAGTCTCAACAATAACAATCTGAATAAATAACTCAACAAAATGGTATTTCACAACTTAACACTTTGCCTCAATGTGAATCACGACCTTTTGTATCTCAATACCAATTTCAACAACAAGATATTCCACGGTTTAACAACTTCAAGTAAAGAGTTCAACGCTTAAATAATGAATATAGAATAAAGGAAACACGGACTTCAATTAAACATGTAAGGCAATAAACATGTACGAGAATAAGACAAGTAGACACGTGAAAATAGACTAGAAATGATGACTATAACATGTTGAGGTAACTCAATTACGGCATGAAAGGAATCTACATAGCTAAAATCGGTAATTTCCACATTTAGCCTGTGTACACACTCGTCACCTTGCGTACTCGACTTTCACATATCACAATTATCACAACCAACACAAATTGGATCTCGAAGAAAATCTTGTGTCACATGACGAAGTTGATCATCTTGTTGAATTTATGTGACAAGATCATCCAAGATACTGTTGTGTAAAGCAGAAAAGGCCATGAAATAAAACTGGCGGGACAAGGCATCAGCTGCCTTATTCTCACAACCTGGGCATATTGAATCTCAAAATCAAATCCCATCAACTTGTTGACCATTTTTGTTGCTCTTCAGCCATGACATGCTGCCCCATGAGAAATTGGAGACTTCTTTGGTTCGTTTGGATAATGAAATGTCGACCCATTAGGTAATGAAGCCACTTTTGTACAGCTAAAACAATAGCCATTAACTCTCTCATATACTGATTTAGATTGTGCTCGAATACAGAGTCCTTGGCTAAGAAAAGTAATGGGCCATCCTTATTGCATTAAGACAGCTCCAATCGCAAATCCTGAAGCATCAGTCTCAAGCACAAACACTTTGTTAAAATCCGGTAGTGCCAAAACCGAAAAATTGACCATAGCCTGTTTAAGAGAATCAAAAGCTAATTGAGCTTCGTTATTCCAACTAAAAGCATCTTTCTTGAGCAATTATGTGAGTGGCTTGGCTATCTTCCCAAAGTCACGAACAAACTTCCTGTAGTAACCAGTAAGTCCCAAAAATCCTCTCAAACCTTTAAAATCTTTGAGAATTGGCCAATTAGCCATACTTGTTATTTTGGAAGGATCTACTGAAACTCCATCTGCTAAAATAATATGCCCCAAATTGTGATGACCCAAAAGGTCATCCCGTATATTTTTAATTAATTATGTGTTCCGAGGTCGTGAAAAAGCTCCTTCTATCTCACCTCGATTTGCGTGTGCAGCCCAGGTGTGTAGTCGGGAAGCCTTATGTGAAAAACTGATAAAAATGATAATTTTGTATGTAGAAATTTGAATAAAGTTGACTTCGGTCAACGTTTTTGGTAAACAGACCCGAACCCGTGATTGACGGTCCCGGAGGGTCCGTAGGAAAATATGGGACTTGGGCGTATGCCCGGAATCGAATTCCGAAGTCCCAAGTCCGAGAAATGAATTTTTAAAGAAAATTATTTTCTAAAGAATATAAAGGTTTTTGAAGATAAAATTTGAGGTGAAACCTGTGATATCGGGCATGTATCATGATTCCGGAGCCCGGTACAGGTTCGATATAACTTATATGTGTTATCTGTGAAATTTGGTAAGAAAGGGACTTAGTTTGACGTGATTCGGACCTTAAATGCAAAATTTGATGTTTAAAGAAGTTTTTGAGGAATTTCATTGATTTTTGATTTGATTCATCGTTTTAGTGTTATTTTATGTGATTTGGAACCTCGAACGAGTCCGTATTAGGTTATAGGACTTGTTTGTGCACTTAGACGGGTCCCCGGGGGGGCTTCGGGTGTGTTCCGGGTGGACCACTGGTCATTTTTCCCACTTTTAGAACTGCTGTTATCTGCCTTCTGATGTCCTTCTGTGCGATCGCAAACAGCCCTTCACGTTCGCGTAGCATTAATGCGGACCACTCCAAAATCCTTCAATGCGTTCGCATGACTCCATCCGCGATCGTAGAAGCCAACCCCTTATACGCGATCGCATATGATTCTCCGCGATCGCGGAGCACATCTTACACCAGCAACCATTTCCTTCTACGCGATCGCACCTCGATTTCCGTGATCGCAATTCACAAAGCACCTGGGTAGAATATAAGTTTGCAAAATCGGGGTTTCACCATTTTAAACATATTTTGACTTCTAGAACTCGGTTTTGGGCGATTCTTTGAGGGTTTTTCACACAAATCGAATGGGTAAGTGTTCTTCCACTAGAATTAAATATATATCATGAATTAGTTCTTGTTTTTATCATTTGATTTGCGTTTTGGGTTGAAGAAATTGTGGGTTTTGAAAGAAAAGTTCTAAAATGAAAAATCATGATTTGAAAGACCAAATGTTATCGAAATTTGATAAATTTAGTATGAGTGAACTCATATCGGAATGGGTAATCGAAAATTGTAAAATTTATCGGGTTCCGAGGTGCGGGCCCGGGGTCGACTTTTGGGTCGATTTTTATAATATTGTAAAGATTGAGACTTTATTATTCAGAATAGTTCCTTATACGTTTTATATGTATTTTGAAGTTGTTTTAGTTGATTTTGAGCCGTCCGGAGGCCTTACCACCCGAGAAGTCTATTTTTGAGTACCGGGTTGTCGTCTTTGAGGTAAGTATCTTGCCTAACCTTGTGTGGGGGAACTACCCCTTAGGATTGAGTTTTCTATGTTGATTGTAGTCCGCGTACGCAAGGTGACGAGTGCGTAATCAGAATTATTTGCAAATAGATTGCCCTTTAGGGATTTTAGGTCCTTATATTCCCCGTGTATGAATTGAAATTGTTATATTTGAATTCCTGATTTCTAGTTTCATCTTTCCCTGCTCAAATTAGAAGTACTTGCCTATCATTCCTTGTTTCTTATATGATCTTAATTGAATTAAATGAAGGTTTTGTTTTTCCTACCGTTATACTATATCTTTCTTCATACGCTGCCTATGTGACAAAAACTAGTATAATCTTGCCCTATAATTGTCTAACAAGTAATTGGAATATCTATACGTTGGTCAAGCATGCCCGTGAGTCGTACATTGTGATCTAAATTATTTCCCCCCTAAGTAGTATTTAATTGATGACCACCCATGTTGATGGTATTACTTTGATGTTGCCTATTTACTGAGCATTTGTTCAAACTGAGTTTATTCGGTGAAGCTAATTGTCTAAGTGAGATTGGTTTTAGCTGATTCCCTTACTGGGATGATTTGGTTTCTTGGTTGCGAACTTGAATATATAGAATCGTGGCTATATTTGCCTTGTTTTCCCCTCGTTATGCTGCTTTCTCTTTGTGCTTGGCATTCCTTTCAGTGGCTACTTCTTATGAGTGAGTTTTTACCATTTTTTGTGATTTAAGTCTTTGTATTGATTTGCTCATCGCACTTTACATTCGGTCTTGTTTGCTTTTGCACCGGTTGTGGCAGTATATGTTGTTTCTGTTGCATTCTGGTTGTTTTCCCCAGTACTGCATTGCATATTTAAATTGGGACTACGGACTGAGATCCGGGAGTTTCCCCCCTGTACTGCATTGCATATTTAAATTGGGACTACGGACCGAGATCCGAGAGCTTTCCCTCTGTACTGCATTGCATATTTAAATTGCGACTACGAACGGAGATCCGGGAGCTTTCCCCTTGTACTGCATTGCACATTTAAATTGGGACTACCGAAGGAGATCCAGGAGCTTTCCTCCTGTACTGCATCGCATATTTAAATTGGGACTACGAACGAGATTCAGGGAGCTTTCCCCCTGTACTGCATTGCATGACAAATTCTGAGTTGCGGACTGAGTTCCGGTGGTTTTACCATTGAGGAGATTTGAATCGAAAGAATATATATATATATATATATATATATAGCTGAAGAGCAATTATCTCCAGGAAAAGTTATGTCTGAAGGACTTCTATTTCGAAAGTATATTTGAACACCACGTATTTTGAAGAGACTATGTTTTAAATACTTCTCTTTATAAAAATATATAAATATACATTCAGAGAAAGTATGTTTCAAAGAAGAAATTTCTCTATTCCGAGATGATTATATGNCCATTCTCTTTGCGTATTTCTATTATGCTGTCCGTTGATCGTAATTATTGAATTTTCTTCCGTATTATTTGATCGTACCATTATTTATATCGAAAAATCTTTAGATAGATATTATGTTTCGGTCATTGGTATATTTATGACTTTTTACTTATTAGACCAGTGGTGTCTTGACTAGTCCTCGTCACTACTTCACCGAGGTTAGTCTTGATACTTACTGGGCACCGCCGTGGTGTGCTCATACTATACTTCTGTGCATTTTTGTGTGCAGATCCAGGTTATTGTTATTGTTAGCTGCATGGATCACTGATAAGGAGACTCAAGGTAAACCTACTGCTGCGTTCGCAGGCTTCAGAGTCACCTTCCTGTTATGTCAACTGTACTTATTATTTCTAGACAATTGTATTTAGATTCGGTTGAAAGATGTCGTAGAGCTTATGACTTGTGTTTACCGGGTTTTGAGAAATTGTAAACTCTGTCAAGATTTCTATTTCGAAACTGTTAAAATTCCTTTACTATTGTTGTTGTTCAGTGGAAATATTAGGCTTACCTAGTCCCTAGGTGCCATCACGATACCCAACAGAGGGAAATTTGGGTCATGACACAAATACTCCAGTTGCTGCTGTCCAAAATGACATTTTTTCCGATTGACGACCAAGTTATGAAGTTTTAAAATTTTGTAGCACCTCCCGCAAATGATCCAAATAAGTAGAAAAATTTTCACTATAAATTAATATATCATCAAAAAAGACCAACACAAACTTACATATCATTCATCAAGGCTTCAAAAGTAGATGGAGCGTTGGTCAGTCCAAACGGCATGACCAAAAATTCATAGTGGCCTTCATGTGTACGAAAAGTTGTATTCGCTACATCCTCCTTGCAAACCCGGATTTGATGATACCCGGATCTTAGATCCAATGTCGAGAATATAATGGCATCCCCAAGCTCATCTAATAACTCATCAATTGCTGGAATTGAAAATTTATCTGGACTAGTAATCTTATTAAGGGCCAGATAATCCACGCCGAATCGCCAACTAGCATCCTTTTTGTGAACTAGCAATACTGGACGAGAGAAAGCACTTGTATTTGGTACTAGCACTTCCCCTATAATTCGCTCAATCATTATTCTGGTAATGGGGGTAACGATATGGACGAATATTGTTTTAAGTTGGATAGCATGATCATGGCTCCTACTAGGTGGCAGCACGTTTGGTTCCTCATACTTTCAAGGACTTTTTTGAGGTAAATCCTACAACAGAGTGCAAAGACAACTGCATTAACTTTTGTGGTTCCGGTTGTCCTAGAAGATTTAATTGGTCTATCCCTGCGCTTATTACTTCCTCTCTTCGCTCATCTATACCTCCTTCTTGGTCATCCTCTGTTGCCCAAATAAGTAGATTAGGGCCATGTTTTTCATCGCAACGAAAACAAAGCCGTTTTCTCAATGTATCTTGATATTCTGCATCAAATAGCCTTTTGTATGCTCCTCCATGAAATTGTCGTGGTACTGTTGTAACAGCTGTACGTACAGAGGACTTGTAGTGCTTTCTGTTCGGTTGTTGTCAGTCATAGGGGAATGTGCTTGGCTGAGAGCCCAATTCTTCTCTTCAATACGCTGGCTTTGGTCCATTATTTGGGTTAGTGTTCCCAAGACGCAATTCTGCTTTGATTTCCTCTCGCAAACCATTGATATAAATTCCCATCAAAACCTCATTGTCGGTATCTTTCAAGGGTGCTGAGAGTAGTTCAAAATCTTCTCTGTATTGGGCCACGCTTCCAGTTTGTTGCAACCCTATCAAAACTTCATATAAGTTCCCCAACTGTGATGGAGTAAATCGTTGGAGTATGGCTACTCGAAAAACATCCCATGTGACAACTAGAGTTCTTGTCTCCCACCACTAGAACCAATTTAAGGCTCTTCCTTCAAGACAAACAACTGCAGCCTCCAATTTATCCTTGTCATCAATGCCACTGAAATGAAAATAACACTATGCTCTGTTAAGCCACCCATATAGATTATCACCGGAGAATAAGGGTAATTCTAGCCTTCTAGGACGTATTTCATCACGAAATTGTGGTTGAATCCCCTCACGCTGTCTATTGCCTCCCTGATTGCCGCTATTTTCTGCCATCATTTCTGCATCCACTCTCGTAATTGGCCTAGGTAATCCTGTACTGCCCAATCTCCTCTTATACTTCATTCATTGTTTTCTCTAATCCTTTTTCACGAACCAATTTCTCCTCCGTTGGGTATCATGATGACACATAGTCTTAAGGAGTAGGTAAGCTTAACACTTACAGAAAATACAACAACAATAAATTAACGTCTAAAAATTTCTAAAATAGATTCTTTGTACAATAAACAAACTCCCACAACCCGGTAGTAAAAGTCATAAGCTCTATAGAGTTTTACTACAGTTTCTTAATACAACTGTTCAAAAATAAATAGAGATAGTTTAAGAACAAAATAAGATAGTGACTCTGAAACCTGCGAACGCTGTAGCAGGTTTTACCTTGAATCTCCACAACAGCAATCTGTGCTGCTAGCTAATGATCAACCGGCTAGACAATACCTAGATCTGCACAAAAAGTGCAGTATGAGCACACCACAGCGGTTCCCAGTAAGTATCAAGACTAACTCCGGTGAAGTAGTGACGAGGAACAATCAAGACACCTACTAGTCTAATAAACTAAACAAGTATAAGTATAGGAACAACATAATGTGATATCTACATAAAGACTACGCAATATGACTAACAATAAGAAATTGCAATAAGAAAGGAAACAACAAGTATCAACGAGATACCATAAAAATAACACAGAAGAGTAAATAGAACACAATCTAAATCCGGAATCACATATACAACAAAGACAAGTAATAACTCAGCAATTACAACCGCTTTTACATCAGGTTTTTGTCAACTCCACGAGGTACCAAACCTAGGACTAATCACAACTCACGGGTCTCAATACATGAACCCTAACACTGGGAATCATGTGCCTTCATAACACCTCATAATCGCACTGACGACTCACGTGCCTATAGAGCCATTCTCACATAGAAGGAAATTACAACAATGGTATCTATACTCCACAATATCCAAAAAATCTCTTAGCCAATAAGAATGCTTAACTTCGTGTATGCTTGTGCAAGTGTCCTAACATAGTTTCAAACCAACTAGTAAGCATAAGAAAAGAGACGGACATCACGTAGAATGTTTCTTCACAACTTTCACAAGATAAAGTTCACACCGATAAGGGTAACACTACACAATTATCAACAACAAGAATGCCCTCGGGCCAACACAAGACATCACCAATCAATCCCTAACATAACCCATCTTGTCTCGCCACGTGTGCAATAGTAAAGTAAATGCCCGCCTTGTCTCGCCACACGTGCATAATCATATTCCCACCTTGTCTCGCCACATAAGCAACCCACATATACATATCCCGCCTTGTCACGCTGCATGTGCAATATTAATAGAAAATATGGCACATCAAAAATCTTGTGCAAATCCCCATATCAACAACCGCATGACAGAAACCTCGTGCATCGCAATAACCACAACTGCACGGCAGAAACCTCGTGCATCACTATAACAAGTACAACAACAACAACAATGACAATAATACAAGATACAGTAAATACATCAACTCAAGAACCTTCAATCACAAGAAATGGCGAGCTAGTTCACAAGGAATAAGCACAATAAAGAATATTAGGCATAATAAGAACAACTCAACAAGGAAGAAAATAACATGTAACTGTCGTACCCCAATGCACGATTCAACAAGAAGAAACTAACACGAATCCGATAACTACATATAAGGGCAAGTCAACTAAGGTATATGATATCTAAACTTCCTTTAAGGTTGAGCAATTACGAGGATATTCAACAATTTCACTTAAGGATAAGCAACGGGGAGATAACCATAACCTCAATTAATACTAAACAATTATAGGATGAGATGATAATAATTACAAATAGGGATAAGCAGTTATGAATAGATAGCATGGCAGTAAAAGAGGTAAAATCTCCGGTTAAGTCAAATAGGCAATAAGAGTGAATCCAAAAGCAAGTAATTCTAATTTAAGCATGTAGAGGTGAGACTAGTAAATATGAACTCAATCATATCAAGAACAACTTTATACTCAGTGAATATAAGGACCTAAGATCCCTAAAAGGCATACTTTCCACAAATAAGTCCGAGCATGCACCCGTCACCTCGCGTACATGGACTACAACTAGCATAGAAGACTCAAATCCTAAAGGGAGATCCTCCACACAAGGTTATGCAAGATACTTACCTCAAAGAAGACAACCCGATACTCTAAAATGAACTCCTCGGGTGAAACGACCTCCAGACGGACCAATTCTAATCAAAATAACTTAAAAAACACAAATAAAACTCATAAGGAACTATTTCGGATCATAAAGTCTCAATCTTTAACAAAATCTAAAAATTGACCCAAAACTCAACCCCCGGGCCCGCACCTCATAATCCGACAAATTTTACAAAACTCGAACACCCATTCCGCTACGAGTTCACCCATACTAAAATTATCAAATTCCGATACCATTTCGTCCCTCAAATCATGATTTTTCATTTTGAAAATTTTCTTCAAAAACGAACATTTTCCTCAACTCAAAACACAATTTAAATGATAAAAATGAAGATAAAATCATGGAATATGTTAGGTTCTAGGTGAAGAACACTTACCCAATCGATTTGCTTGAAAACCCCCAAAAGAAGCTCCCAAAACCGAAGTCCAAAACACAAAATATGAAGAAAAATGGCCAACTCTCGACTTAAATGTTCTGCCAGGACTTCCGCATCTGCGGACAAGAAACCGCATCTGCGGAGTCGCATTTGCAAGAAATAGTCCGCATCTGCGAACTTGGCTAACCAGTCCAGGGACCGCATCTACGGATCTACAGCCGCACCCAGCGTTACCGCATAAGCGAAAGGGAAGACGCAGAAGCGAGATTCCTCGCAAATGTGATCACAGAACCACAGAAGCGACCTTCGCACCTGCGTGCCATCATCCACAGAAGTGGGCTAGCTCCCAGACCTCAAGGATCGCAGAATCGGCCAGGCTATCGCAGAAGTGGAGCCGCACCTGCGCTCCAAAGTGTCGTAGGTGCGTGACACTAGAACCAAACCTGCTCAAACTAGGAAAAACATCCAAAAACTCGACCGAAACATGCCCGGGGCCCCCTCCAAACATACCAACAAGTTCTATAACCTAACACGGACTCGCTCGGGACCTCGAATCACATCAAACAATGACGAAACTATAAATCGCACACGAATCGAACTTATGAACTTCCAAATTCTTCTAACTTCGTAAACTCGAGCCGAACCAACCAACCTGGAATAACATCAAATTTTGCAGACAAGTACCAAATAACATAATGGAGCTACTCCAACTCTTGGAATCGCATTTCGACCCCGATATCACCAAAGTCAACTATGGGTCAAACTTCTCCATCCTCCAAACTCCAACTTTTCCAACTTCCGCCGAAATGCCTCAAGTTACCCTACAGACCTCCAAATCCAATTCTGGACGCACGCCTAAGTTAAAATCACCATATGAAGTTGTACAAGACCTTAGGTCCCGAACAAAACTTAAATTCTTAAAACGACCGGCCGGGCCGTTACACCCTTCAATTCGTCCTTCCAATCTGGTTGAAACCATGAAGGCTCTAATACCAAAAATGTTAGGACGCCAGATTTTTTCCTAACAGTAATCGGTGAATTTGCAATACAGAATAACATTTCAACTATTGTTTATTGCCACCAACAAATAGAATAAGTTCTACAGAGAAACAAACAACAATTAGAACATTAATACACCTAACAACCAGGGTATTTTGAGGAACCTTAACCTCCAAATCTGCCAAAGAAAATTCTACTAAAAATAAACTGCCTATCTTCTCTTCTTCCTAATATAATATAAC
Organism: Nicotiana knightiana; assembly: GCA_005239525.1. NCBI lineage: Eukaryota > Viridiplantae > Streptophyta > Magnoliopsida > Solanales > Solanaceae > Nicotiana > Nicotiana knightiana. The sequence continues at coordinate 89,588 of ML386649.1, read as the reverse complement.
ACAAAATAACTTCCCGAACTGTTAGTTAACTGGTAGGTAACTACTACCAATACAGATACATAATATTAAATAAATGGCAGAATAGCCTAGTAGACCATTGTTCTTGTTCCGGTTTGATATTCCGGTCCTCCTACTTCACTTCTTTTCATCCAAACACTTTAAGTTGGTCAAAATCTATAGTTTAAACTCCACTGACTGTGTGTGTATCTCACTTGCTTGATGTGGATGACACATCATATTCCACATCATTTTTATATTGTATCTACTAAAATACTTATTATATACTATTTTCATAAAGAAAAAGAAAAAGAAAATTAATGCATCCATATCATCCCCCTTCTCTCAAATTAGGGATGTCTTGTGCTTAGCGGTGCACAAATTTCTTCTTCCTTGTCTGTCTCATATCCCTTCTTCATTCTCTGTCTCACATTTCGTCGATGAATAATTATTTAGGTATTTTTAATTAGGTAGATCATCGCCGCATTGTTCTTGGCCACTTTTAAGGGATCTTCAGGGATTGTTTTTCTTTTTTATGAAGGAGGGGGTGGGGGGGCAGTGGGGAAGAAAAAGAAGAAGGGAAAAAACGAAAAGGGAGGGGGCGGGGGTGTTCTAAGGGGGAGGGGTAGTGGGGAAGAAGAAGGGGAAAAACGAAAAGGGAGGGGTCGATGGCGGGGGGTGGTGGGTGGGGGTTGCGGAAGGGAGTGGGAAGAAGAAGAAAAGCGTACAGGGAAAAGGGAGATGAGGGGTGGAAGAAGAAGAAGCGTACATAATGTCGTTTGCTTTTTTTAAAAAAAAACTTATTTTATCTTATCTTTTATTTTATTTTTCATTCTTATTTTAATGATTTTTTCTCCTTAGTTTAATTATTACTTCTTCAAAATCTTCATATGCACGCTCCTTGGTCGCGTGAATTACACACACTTTGTCCAGCTCAATCATTTTGTTGCCACATGTGCTTGGTCAACGGTCGGAGGGGTTTAAAATATATATTTTGAACAAGTTAAAGTGTCTGGATAAAAAAAAATGAAGTAGGAGGACCGGCATGACAAAGTGGCACAAGTATATGTGTAAAAATTGCGGGGGGCACCCTATTTGGTCGCCCCCATTTAACCTATACCCGCTTTTTTAAAAATTTTTAACTTGTACCCACTTTTTAAATAACTTCAGCTCCCCTTTCCCTCGCTGAGCTGAAGTTCGCCAGTTATAAAGACAAAACTTCAGCATACGGGGCTGAAGTTCCCCAGTTATAAAGACAAAAACTTCAGCTCTAGAGCTGAAGTTTTTGTCTTTGTAATGGGGGACTTCAGCATACGGGGCTGAAGTTCCCCAGTTATAAAGACAAAAACTTCAGCTCTAGAGCTGAAGTTTTTGTCTTTGTAATGGGGGACTTCAGCATACGGGGCTGAAGTTCCCCAGTTATAAAGACAAAAACTTCAGCATACGGGCTGAAGTTCCCCCAGTGTAACTGGGGGAACTTCAGCTCTAGAGCTAAAGTTCTCCAGTGTAACTGGCGGAACTTCAGCCCCGTATGCTGAAGTTCCCTATTTACAAAGACCTATTTACTAGAGCTGAAGTTCACAAGCTACTTCAGGCCCGTCTACTAGAATGCTGAAGTTTTGCGTGATTACATTTGCTACTTCAGTCCCACATGCTGAAGTTATACGCAAAAGCGGGTACGGATGCAAATTTTTTTACAAAGCGGATATAAGTTAAAACGTGACACAAAAAGTGAGTACTGATGCAAAAGTCCCAGTATATGTGTGGCCAGTCTGCCAAAATAAATAAAGCATTACATTTAAGCCTTATTTTCACCCTTCTTTCTGCGGTTATAGACCCTAGTTATAGTAACAACAGGTCTAATAATATCTCAATGTGTTGCAGGTATGCGAAAGAGATTCTTCAGAAAAAAATGCTTCCTCATGTTGGAGTTGGCGAGAATTGCTGGAAGGATAAAGCATATTAGTTCGGGTACAATTTTTGGGTCTTTACGTGCAACATATTTTTGAGTTGTACGAGCATTATGTTTTCGAAGGTTTGTTAGTGACAAAGTTTTCTTAGAGGATATTTTAACTTCCCACTTCAGGTATATTATCCACCAACTTTTGCTAACATAGTGACATGGATCATTGTGGCAATAAGAGAGTGGATCTTGTTGGTCCTCTGTTTGGTTACCTGTTTAGAATGGTCTGTTGGGTATTGTATTTTCTTGTTTCACACTGTCAGGCATGTGGTCTCATCCATGTATTTTGGGCTTTTGCTAGTGAATGCAGCTTTTCAGAAAGTTGTCGAAGGATTTAAGAGCTTATATTCTGAAGGTTAAATGTGCAAAACTATTCTTTCTGTAAGTTCTTGGTTTGATTTTTTATTGTTTTAATGTCTTTCCTCTTTTTTTGGGGGGGCATCTTCAGTATGTTGAAAAGGGGAAAGATGTAAACATTCCATCTGCAATCAACACTAGTATCATTACCAGTGGCTACTGGCAATTGGGGGCACCCAAATGCAGCTGGTACAAGAGCCGGTGTCTCACAGGTTGGATAGCTGTTTAATTGTTTTACTACAACAACAACAACGGCCCAGTAAAGTGGATGTTCAGGAAAAAAAAAGGTATAAGTTATACGGGGTAGAGTGTTAGCCTCTCTCATGTGTAGAACAGGAAAGTAGTTGAAATGAGGATGTTGAGATAGATGTGCTGGCATACTAGGTTAGAAAAGATTATGAATGAAGATATCCGAGAAAAAGTGGGAATGGCCCTCTGTGGAAGATAAGATGCGGGAGGCGACACTAAGATGTTTCGGGCATGTGAAGAGGATAAACACAAATGTCCCAGCTAGGAGGTGGGAACGGTTAACCTTGGTGGGTATTAGGAGAGGTAGAGGTAGGCCTAAGAAGTATTGGAGTGAGTTGATTAGGCAGTACATGACGCAACTTAAGCTTACCGAGGACATGACCTTTGATGGGAGGGTATGAAGGTCGGGGATTAGGGTAGATGGTTAGTAGGTAGTCGAGCTATTTACTTATTCGTTCCCTTACCGGTAGTATTACTGTTAGTATGATATACTTTTATTCTTAGATTGTCATTACTTCTTATTGCTTGATTGTTATCTTTCGCTTCAGTTTTCTTAATATCTTTGTTGTTGTCTAAGTGGTTCGGACACGGTGCGGGAGTCCGACACGAGTGCGGATCTAGATGTCGGGTTTTTCGAGATGTAAATTCTAAGATTCGGGGATACGGATCCTAGTAAGGATATGCGTGCGGGGATTAGGCTAAATATAATTCAAGAAAATAAAAATATAAAAATATCTCTAAATTATGAGAAATTTTGTGGAAGACTTACGTATAACTTGTATAGTGTGAATTTCTCCTTTATTCTCAAGTTGTGGATAAGTAAAAGATTAATTTCCTAGATAAGGTATGCTATTTTCTTTAAATTTACCCTAGTTTCGGTTCTGATTTTGGGAATCAAATTGTATCTCGTCTCGAATTTTTTCGTCCATCGTAGTTGAAGTACCCAAAATCATTTGACCAGATCCATACAGATCCCATACCCACACCTATACTAGTGTCAGCACCTAAACTGCCATGTTGGAGCAACTTAGGTTGTTGTTACTGCTTGTTGTCACTGCTTTGTTTCATATTTTCTTTAGCCGAGGGTCTACGGGAAACAAGCTCTCTGTCCTCCCCAATAAAGGTAAGGCCTGCGTACACACTACCCTCCCCGAATCCCACTTGTGAAAAATTACCGGGTTTATTGCTGTTATAATTTGCCTTTGGTTAATCATTGCTTCTCGTTTGAAAACTCCCTAAGCAAATTGTATTCACATTTCAATATTATTTTCTTTGTCACTATATTTCTCTAACTAATGCTTAGGAGCTATTTCCTCTTTATACGATTTGATATCCCCAGCGAAAGCAGAACCTTCATACTCTAATCAATGAAGAAACACCAGATTTGCTTGGTCCATGCTCTTTTTCCTCATCCTTTTCTGTTAATAATAGATGATATGGTTTTTGGCATGTTGGTTTATTGGATCAATAACCAATAATTTTGAGAAGTGCGGAAATAAAGAAAATAAATACTCCCTCTGCTCTATTTTATGTGACACTATTTTCTTATTAATCCTCTCCATAGATATTGACACATTTATATTTTTTGGAACCATTTAATTTTAAATTTTTAATTTTACGTTTAATGAGAAACCTTTATAGACATACAAATTGAAATAGAGTAAGAAATATTTGTTGGTCACTGTGTTGTTAACGGTAACGCCTTAGTTAAGGCAAGTGAGATTCACTCTTTACATTTACCAAGTTTTTTATTTTTTTGATGACCGAAAATTTGCCTGGGGCCGATCCTTTGGACCAACCGCAGCCTTCGAAACTCGGTGGATAATGGGCCCGTCCCTCTACTCTTCTCCAGTTAAATATCATGCTTTGCTTTGCGTGGTGTGGGGACTTGAACTTGTGACCTAAGACACAAATCCACCGCCCTTTATCACTTGAGCCTGACCCTAGGGGCATACTTAAAAAAATGAGTACCACTGCCCTTGAATGACCTAAATATTTATCAAGTCCATCATAACATGAAATACTTGAAAGGAATTATTCTCTTTGTTTTTTGTGCACATTTGTGAAGGATGGCTTCAATAAGTTTATTGTTCTCCTCTGAAAGTATGTGTCTGTTTGTATTCTACCAGAAAAGATTTTTTCTACTCAAGAATCGACTCTTTATTTTTCAATTTTCATAAGATTGAATTGAATTTGCTTCTGAATTCCAAGCGTTTTTTTTAGAACTTTTTGTGAATCTTTGTTTTCTTAGAAGTCTCTCTGAAAAAGGCCAAACGGTCGTTCCATTCTCAGTTTTAATACCCTGCCAAGTGCCACATCATTCTTGGTATACTGGGTTGTTGTCATTGGATCAACAGAGGAAAGAGGATTGATTTTTATTCTGGAGATAGTTTGGTGTATTAGATAGCTTTTTTCTGTTTGTATTAATTGCAAATATTTGAACTCTAGGATATAAGTATGCTGAGCAATTAATGCACCACACAAAAGTAAGAGTTACAATAGGATGACGGGAATCATAGTGACTTTTTATGCTGTGGTATTCTTAAGTTATTAGGTTTTAGGTTAATAATTTATACATATTTAATAAATTTTATCAAACAAGTACATGGTTTGAACCAAAATTACGAGTGTTTTGCCTGCCCTTAGTCTCATGTTATGTATTCCTCCACCTCATGCCTGAAATTGTGAATTGGCATTTTTTCTCTATTCCTTCACGTCATGCCCTACTTTCTTCAGTTAGTTCCTTAGTTGGCAACATCCTTGGTGTAATGCCCATTGCTATCAACTCCTGTACTAGCAATTTCCAGGCATATGGAGTCTCCACCTACACCAAACAAACCAATTTCAACACCATATAAGTACATAAAAAGGAAAGAGTTGTAGAAAAAGAAAAAGGTTAGAGATAAAACAATTTCCTGAACGTAATCAATTATGTTTCTACACCCCTTACATTCAAACTTATTGTAACGGAGCACCCCTTTTCTCTGCTACTTGTCGGCCCGTGCACATGGTCTCCACGCCCAACCTTTGGTATCCCCATTTGTGCAATTCCGTAATAATATTTTCAACCCTAACAACGATGAAGGGTGTCGTGCTGCACTCTTTCGCCTCCCGTGCAGCAACTTTGCCCATTAGCTGACCAACAATCATTCAAGATGGAATAGAATGAGGATTCACAATAACGTCATGAGTGATGCCTTCCACATTCCATGGCATATCCTCTTGCGTAAATGTCATACCAACCACTCCCTTTTGACCATGCCTACGACTAAACTTATCCCCAATCTGGGGAATTCGAACTGATCTCACTCTCACTTTTACAAGTCTATGCCCACTAGTACTTACACTAACCAGAACTAGATCTACCATTCCAATTTCATCGTGCCGTACTCTGGTACTGCAATCACGCTTAGTAAAACGGGTCGTTTTCCCTTGACCTCCAATGATCACATCTTCACTAGAAACTCTAGTTCCACTAGCATTTACCGTTTCCAGAATCTCATGCGTTACACTGGTACTGCCACTCAGGCCTAGTTGCTTGGAATGCAAGTGCTCCATGCATCTAGTGGTGAAAAGACGCTTCTGAGGATAATAGAGCACATGGGATAGTGTCTCCTGTCAACAAAAAAGGAAAGAAATGTCACCTTCATGAATAATACATATATAGATAAACTCAAAAGTAAGCGAAACACTACCATCCGTGATGTTACACCCTATGCGTCTTAAGGTGACGTATAGTGAATATGAGACTTGTTAATCATGATTTAAATGGATTTAAAGTCATAATATGATTATATATGATGTTTGGATAGAAAATATAAAGTTTGGGAAAAATCGGATTTAAGTTGCGAAAAAACTGACTAAAGATTTGCCTTGTAACAAAGCATTTTGAGCAATAAATTTTGTGTTTTATATGGGGTCTTTTTGTGACATATTATATACCAAATTGAAGGTCTTGGAATGTAGTTTTCAATGCTCTTAACTATTCATTCATACGACATCCGAACAAAAATATATAAGCGTCAGAAGATGGGTCAATGCTAGGGTGCCAAGCTAGCACCTCTTTGACTTCTCCAAGTTGATATATAAAGGTCTTAGGCCGTCTTTATATTCCTTTTTCCATAGAACATGAGCTGAGAACATCCATAAATATAACCATAAGCTCTCTTCTAGGGTTTCTAAGGAGATTAACATTCCAGGTACGAAATCAAGAAGTGATCACATTAGAACGATTCCTACGACATAAGTATTACCATATCGCCTCTCTTTTTCTTTGTTGTTTGAGTTTTAGAAGGCACTTCATAGTTAAGAAAATATTTACTTTTTGTATTTAAGCTTTACATATTATGGAAAGTTGATAAATTTGTTTCCTAATAGTTAGAACTCATGGGACGGTGATCGGAAACTGTGAGTTCGATTTATTTTACTTTAGTGGACTGTTTTGTAGTCCACTCGTGTCGGCCTATTGTGATGTTGATTTATGGAGTTTGGAAGGATAAAAGGGCATGGAGAAACGACACATATGGTAGGGTAGTAGGCTGGTCACTCGTCGTTGCAATTTCACCCTAATAGATAACTTGTTGATTGGGTGTGTTATGATATATTTGGGGTTTTTGTCATATTGAAGGTCCCAAATTGTAGTTGGGTTATTTTTGAGTTACTGATTGTATTCTGTTTGTATCTCGCCTATAGTAGGCTTGAGGGAGCAGTAAAATTAGGGAAAATGCTGCTAGTTTTATTTTAGAATCGAGTTATCGTTTGAGATACGTGATATATTAGCGCTATCTAAGTTGTACATGTATTTCTTTGTTATAGGGTTGGCGCGCTAGTAGTCATAAGCTTGTTGTTGAGTTGCATTGATGACTTGAGGTATGTTAAGGCCATCCCTTTTTCCTTTGGCCTGATCCATATGATACAACGAAACGAGTAAGCACACAACTTTCATAAATGATTCTATTCTTAGAAGTACTAGAGTTGCCTATGTTCTTGATTCCCCATATGTCCTATCATATCGTCTGTTCATGGGTCTCATGACATTTCGAGAGATCTTATTGACTTACTTCATTATGCATTGTATTCATTTGTACATGTATATTGATCCATGAATAGATGACGTTATATACGCGTATAGTATATGTATATGGGGTATGGGGAAAGGTTATGGCGTTATATACGCACCACCACCTGATCAACTGGTATACGTTTATGATTTTGCCCACAGAGGCAGAGATGATATGATGGGATGCTCTCAGAGACTTGATGATGTAATCTACGCATATACTTATGCATGACATGATATTTATACGCATATGCATGACATTATAAATGTTTCATGATTCACAGAGCTATGCAGACTTACAGGTTGAGTCGTTTACTCCATGTTTCATTCATGTCTTTTATATACTGATTTTTTATGCCTTATATACTCGGTACATTATTCGTATTGGAGCCCCTATTGCCCGAGGGCCTGGGTTTCATGCCCGCAGGTGCAGGTAGACAGGCTGACAATCCCCCTTCTTAGGATCCTTGCTCAGAGAGAGTTGGTGTGCTCCATTTGATCCGGAGCTGCTATTGAGTTTTGGTACGATATTTTTGTATACATATGGGTATGACGGGGCCCAGTCTCGTCCTTTATACAGTTGTACACTCTGTTAGAGGTCTGTAGACAATCATGTATAGTTGGATTGTATGTGCCTTGTCAGCTCGCCCTACCGTATTTCGTATATATATATATATATATATATATATATATATATGTGTGTGTGTGTGTGTGTATGTGTGTGTGTGTGTGTGTGTGTGTGTGTGTGTATGTATAAGGGGTGTTCAAACCGAACTTGAAAACCGCACCAAATCGAAAAATCAAACCAAACCGATTTAAAAACCCGACTAGGTTTGGTATTGAGTAAAAAAATCTGAACCAAACCGACATATAAATATATACTTTATATATATTTTTAAGACTTCATATTAAATTTTCTTTAAAAAATATTGAAATATTTGGAATCCTCTCATGTGTTAACCTTGAAAGTGTACATTAACAAAAATTATTGTTAGAAGACTAAGAAAACAACTATCACGTGTTACTAAAAAAAATTCTTCCATTAGAATATGATCATATGTTTGTTAGTTTTCAATATTTACTTAACATATATTCACTTATCAAAATTTTATCTATACTTTTAACAAATTAAGATTGGAATAATATTCATGTAGAAAAAACACCCGAAACACGAAAAACCTGACAAAACTCAACAAAATCGAACTGATATAGTTGATTTAGTTTGATTTTGATAAAAATTGAACCAACTTGGTCCGTATCCACCCCTAATATGAATGTATATATATCTTTTGGACATGTTACGTATGTTGTTCATATGAATTATTAGTTTATTTTTAGACATTATGCATGATCTACACTTATTTTATGATTATATCTTAGACGTATACTTAGGGGTGTTCAATAGGTAGAACTCGGGCGTTCGTCACAACCTATTGGTTTGGGTCATGACACGTGATTGGTAATTGACGATGTAAATTCCCAAAGCTTGCGTACTCATAGCACATGCTTTAGCATTACAAGGAGACTGAAAGAAGAAGAAGAAACGAAAACATCATAACATTAGAAGACTATAACCAGTTGACTACAGAATTTACATTCAAAACATAATTCACCTGGTTATGATTAGGAAACAGAATAATTAATGTACAGACCGCCGATATGAGAGATGGGTGAATCTCACAATGTGTATAGGGAGCAGTTCCCCGCGCCTCGCGTGCTTTTACAAGATCCTTAAGAACATTGATATAAGCATTCAACATTCATGGAATCGTGAAGTGCATTAGAAAATGTTATTAACATGCAAATCATCATTATTTCTTCCTCTTCCGCATCGAGTTCAATATAGCCTTTGTCCGTCAGACCCCCCAGCCACCTTCAGTGGATTCCTGGAAACAAATATTGATCACAAATAAGTAATTGAGGCAAGAAAAGTACAAAACTTCAAGTACACACAAAGTTGCAGATATCCTTCTATTGATAAACAAAAATAGAAAGTAATATCAGACAAAATAACAAGAAGAGAGGGGGGCGGGGGACTATTAGCAACCCATTTGTTTCAATGCTTCAATATCTCTCTTCTTAATTAAAAGCCTCCGATTTTCCACTATGAACAACGGACGACTACAACGGCCAGAGTCTGTAGAATCTGAATTTCTCTCAATCCGACATGATAAAATATCCCAAGCCCAATAGTTTGATCTTCCTGCATATGACAAAGAAATGGATGGAAAACATTCTCATAATAACAAACAAACAGTTACAATCACTTTTAGCATAATCTTCTTACCATCTTCTCATAGACTTTCTTGTAGGGCTTCTTTTGCTGATATTGCTCTTGTTAATGGAAATGATTATTTGACTGTTACATGCCATTGGATAGATGATAATTTTTATATGCAAAAATGTATTATTGCTTTTAAATATGATGAAGATCAAAGTCATATTGGTGCATTTATAAGTAATACTATCCATGAAGTTGTTATATTTTACAATCTTTCAGAAAAAAGTTGTGTATGTCATTTGATTATCCTTCTAACAATAATGCTGCTATTACAATATTAAAATTTCATCTACGCTCACCACTGTCACGACCCGGAATTTTTACCTTCGAGACCGTGATGGTGCCTAATATTTCACTTGCTAGGCAAGCCAACATTAGAGGATCTTTGAGCCAAATTTAATCAATTACGATAAGTAAAAACAATTAAACCGAACAGAAATTAATATTGAGTGCGGAATGACATAAACATCATTAATATCTAAGTACAACCCAGATTTGGAGTCACAATTCACGAGCTTCTAGAGTTTCTACAAACAGGGTTTGAAATAAATACAACTGTCTTGAATGAAAAGAACAGTAAACTAGGGGAGATGGAAGGGGACTTCAAGGTCTGCAGACACCAGCAGAACTACCTCGAGTCTCCAAAAGCGAATCCGAGCTGAAACGCCTTATAGACAGTTAGGACCAGTATCAAAATCTGCACAAGAAGTGCAAAGTGTAGTATGAGTACAACCGACCAATGTACTCCCTAAGTGTCGAGCCTAACCTCGACGAGGTTGTGACGAGGCTATGACAAGACACCCACGTAAAATAAACCTGTGTAGATAACAATATACATACAACATAATAACAAATAAAAGCTAAACATGTGATTTTGGGAGGGGACATGCAAAAAGGGGGTACAAGATACAATAAATACTACAGGGAATGATAACAAGAAACAGTCAATGAGCCTTTAACCAGCAAGACGAATAAACATAATGAACAAAACTGCACGGCATCACCCTTCGTGCTTTTACTCTCAACCTTACTATGAAACAATAATATCGGAACGACATCATCCCTTCGTGCTTTTACTCTCAATCTCACTGTGAAACAATAATAACTCACGACATCACCCTTCGTGCTTTTACTCTCACTTTCATCATAATAAATAGATACGGCACGACATCACCCTTCGTGCATTAACACTCTCCCTTATCATATAACAGTGAGCATAAACAAAAGGGAGATATAATAAGCAAGAACATGCCTCACATCAACAATGTTTCCACAATACCAACCTCAACTTCGGAAAACAATACTCAATTATCTCGAATAGCTCATAAATGCGAAAAGAACGATCAATTTAGTAATTAACTAGTCTAAGCATGGATATCATGATCAAAGGAAGGAATAAATTACAAGAAAACAAGTTCCACCGCATGTTTTGACCCAACAACAACGCATAGATACTCGCCACCTCACATATACATTGTACCAAACATCTAAACATGTAGCAAATAGGCAAACAAGTCCTAATACCTCAAGTTAAGGTTAACCACGATACTTACCTCACTCCAAAGACCAACTCAAAGCTCTACTGGGGACATTCCCCTAGAATCCGCCTCCAAACCACTCATATATAATCACAATTGACTCAATAATATTAAATATTGCTAAAGGAATCAATTACAATGTATAAATTTAGAATTTCCAAACTTTCTCCCAAAATGTCAAAAATGGACCCTGGGCTCGCTTGGTCAAAACTCGAGGTTCGAACATAAATCCATTTACCCATTCACCCCCGAGCCCGATTATATAATTATTTTCGGAATCCGACCTCAAATTGAAGTCTAAATCCCTAATTTGGAAAACCCCCCAATTCTTCCTAAATTCCTAATTTTCTATCATGAAAGAACAAAGATTAGGGCTAGAAATTAATGGGTGATGTTAGAAATTGAAGAAAATGAGTTAAAGTACACAAACCTATGAATTGGTGTTGAGTTTTTTCTTAAAAATCGCCTCTAGGCCGAGCTCAAATGGAAGGTTTATGAAAAATGCCCGTTTCGGCCTGTTTTAATCACTGGGCGTCAGGCCTTCTTCGCGTTTGCGAAGGGCTTGCCGCCTTCGTGATGTGCATCAGCCCAAGTGGATTTTGCGTTCGCGAACTAGCGCTCGCGTTCGCGTAGAAGAACGACTGTCCCCTCCCCCAGGTCCCTAAAGCTACGCATTCGTGAGAAGCTGGTCGCGTTCGCAAAGGGTAAGGCCCCCATTGCTCCGCGTTCGCGACCCAACTATCGCGTTCGCGATGAAGGAAATCCACTCAGCCCTAGTTCACTCTTCGCGTTCGCGAGAGTACCTTCGCGAACGCGAAGAAGGAAACTAGATGACAACTGAAGTTGAAGAAAAACTAGATTTTCTAAGGCTAAAATCATCCGTAGCCTATCCGAAACTCACCCGAGCCCTCGGGGCTCCAAACCAAATGTAGTCCAAAAACATGATACAAACTCGCTCGCGCGATCAAAACACCAAAATAACACTTAGAACTATTAATCGGACACCAATTCAGATGAAATTTTCAAGGAAACTCTAAAACTTCTATTTTAACAATCGAACTTTCGAATCACGTCAAACCAAGTCCGTTTCTCACCAAACTTGACAGACAAGTCATAAATATAGTAATGGACCTATACTGGGCTTTGAAACTAAATACGAACCCGGTATCAACAAAATCAAACATCGGTCAATTCCTAAAAATCATTAAACCTTTAAACTTTCAATTTTCGACAAACATCAATAACTTGAGCTAGTGACCTCCGAATTCGATTCGGGGCATACGTCCAGGTCCTAAATCACGATGCGGGCCCACCGGGATCGTCAAATACGGATTCGAGTCTGTTTTCTTAATATGTTGACCGAAGTCAATTCAAATAGAATTTGAAGGCAAAATTTCTTATTTTTATCAGTTTTTAACATAAAAGCCTTTCAAAAAAAATACTTGGAATGCGCACGTAAATTGAGGAAGGCTTAAAGAAGCTATTAGAGGCTTTGAAAGACAGAATTAGGTTCTAAAACTCCAGATGACCTATCGGGTCATCACATTCTCCACCTCTAAAACAACCGTTCGTTCTCGAACGGACATAGAAAAGTACCTGGGTTGGTGAAAAGGTTGGATATCTATTCCGCATATGTGACTCAGACTCCCAAGTAGATTTCTCGACCATCTGACCTCTCCACTTCACTCGAACTGAAGGATAACTCTTAGACTTCAACTGGCAAATTTGCCGGGCTAGAATAACCACCGGTCCCTCCTCGTAAGTCAAATCCTTGTCCAACTGGACTGAGCTGAAATCTAGCACATGGAACGGATCACCATGATACTTCTTGAGCATGGACACATGGAACACCGGATGGACTGCTGACAAACTGGGTGGCAATGCAAGCCTGTAAGCCACCTCACCCACTCTCTCCAGAATCTCAAAGGGTCTGATGTACCTAGGGCTCAACTTTCCTTTCTTTCCGAACCTCATCAGGTGAAACCCGAAGCAATACTCTCTCTCCGACCATGAATGCAACATCACGAACTCAACGGTCGGCATAACTCTTCTGCCTGGATTGAGTTGTGCGAAGTCGACCCTGAATAAGTTTAACCTTATCCAAGGCATCTTGTACCAAATCTGTACCCAACAACCGAGCCTCCCTCGGCTCAAACCATCCAACTGGCAATCAACATCACTTCCCATATAATGCCTCATAGGGAGCCATCTGAATGCTCGACTGGTAGTTGTTGTTGTAGGCAAAATCCACAAGTGGTAAGAACTGATCCCACGAACCTCCGAAGTCTATAACACAAGCGTGAAGCATATCCTCTAATATCTGAATAGACGCTCGGACTGTCCGTCTGTCTGAGGATGAAATGATGTGCTCAACTCAACCTACGTGCCCAATTCACGTTGTACTTCTCTCCAAAAGTGCGAGGTGAACTGCGTACCTCGATCAGAAATGATAGACATGGGCACACCGTGAAGGCGGATGATTTCGCGGATGTAAATCTCAGCCAACTGCTATAAAGAATAGGTAACTACCACAGGAATGAAATGCGCTGACTTGGTCAGCGTATCCAGAATAATCCATATCGCGTCGAACTTACTCTGAGTCCGTGGGAATCCAACAACAAAATCCATATTGATACGCTCCCACTTCCACTCAGGAATCTCTATTTTTTGAAGTAAACCACCAGGTCTCTGATGCTCATACTTTAATTGCTGACAATTTAGACACCGAACTACATATGGGACTATATCCTTCTTCATCCATCTCCACCAATAATGTTGCCGCAAGTCCTGATACATCTTGGCGACACTTGCGTGAATAGAATATTGGGAACTGTGGGCCTCCTCAAGAATCAACTCACAAAGTCCATCTACATTGAGCACACAAACACGACCTTGCATCCTCAAAACTCCATCATCTCTAACATCAACCTGCTTGGCACCAGTGTGCTGCACTGTGTCTCTAAGGACAAGCAAATGAGGGTCACCATACTGCCGCTCCCTGATGCACTCAAACAAGAAAGACCGAGCGACTGTACAGGCTAGAACACGACTCAACTCTAAAATGTCCAACCTCACGAACTGATTGTCCAAAGTCTGAACATCTGATGCAAGTGGTCTCTCACCGATTGGAATGTACGCAAGGCTGTCTATACTCGCTGCCTTTCTAGGCGTCGACCACCACATTGGCCTTCTAGGGATGATACAAGATGGTGATATCATAGTCTTTCAATATCTCTAACCACCTCCTCTACCTCAAATTGAGATCTTTTTGTTTGAACAAATACTGAAGGCTTCAATGATCCGTAAAAACCTCGCATGACACGCCGTAAAGATAGTGCCTCCAAATATTCAACGCATGAACAATGACTAACAACTCTAAGTCATGAACATGGTAATTCTTCTCATGAACCTTCAGCTGCCGTGACACATATGCAATTACCCTGCCATCTTGCATCAATACCGCACCAAGTCCAATACGAGATGCGTCACAATATACCGTGTAAGATCCTGAACCTATGGGCAACACCAACACTGGCGCTGTAGTCAAAGCAGTCTTGAGCTTCTGAAAGCTCGCCTCACACTCGTCTGACCACCTGAATGGGGAACCCTTCTGGGTCAACCTGGTCAATGGGGCTACTATAGATGAGAATCCCTCCACAAACCGATGGTAATAACCTGCCAAACCTAAGAAACTCCGGATCTACGTGGCTGAAGTGGGTCTAGGCCAGTTCTGAATTGCCTCAATCTTCTTAGGATTCACATGAACGCCCTCTGCCAATATGGCGTGCCCCAAGAAAGAGACTGAATCCAACCAAAACTCATACTTTGAAAACTTGGCATATAACTGGCTGTCTCTTAGAGTCTGAAGTAGGATCCAAAGATGTTGCTCATGCTCCTCCCGGATACGGGAGTAAATAAATGTATCATCAATAAACACAATCACAAAGGAATCCAAATAGGGCTTGAACACTCGGTTCATCAAATCCATAAATGCTGCTGGGGCATTTGTCAACCCAAATGACATCACTAGAAACTCATATTTTCCATACCGAGTCCAAAAGCTATCTTAGGGACATCGGATGCCCTAATCGCTAATCCTCAACTGATGGTAGCCAGCCCTCAAATCAATCTTCGAAAATACAATGGCACCTTGAAGCTGATCAAATAAGTCATCAATCCTTGACAATGGATACTTGTTCTTGATGGTGACTTTGTTCAACTGCCAGTAATTTATGCACATCTTCATCGATCCATCTCTGTTCTTCACGAACAACACAGGCACACCCCAGGGCAAGATACTAGGTCTAATGAAGCCCTTATCAAGTAAATCTTGCAACTGCTCCTTCAATTCTTTCAACTCTGGCGGGGCCATATGGTATGGTGGAATAGAAATAAGTTAAGTTCCCGAAGCCAAATCAATACAGAAGTCAATATCTCCGTCGGGTGGAATCCCCAGCAGATTTGCAGGAAAAACCTCTAGAAACTCACAAACAACTGGTACTGAATCCATTGAAGGAACCTCCACACTAGAATCGCAGACATAAACCAAATAAGCTAGACACCTCTTCTCGACCATATGCCGAACCTTTACATAAGAGGCTGGTAGAATGGCCAGAAGTCCCTCTCCACTCTAATCGAGGCAATCCTGGTAAGTCTAAGGTCACCGTCTTGGTGTGACAATCCAATATAGCATGATAAGGTGACATCCAATCCATACCCAAAATGACATCAAAATCAACCATATCGAGAAGTAGGAGATCTACGCTAGTCTCAAGATGCCCAATAGTAACCACACATAAATGATAAACACGATATACAATAATAGAATTTCCCACAGGTGTGTACACATACACATGAGCACTCAAGGAATCACGAGGCACCACCAGATATGAAGCAAAGTAGGATGACACAAAGGAATAAGTAGAGCCCGAATAAAATAGAACTGAAGCATCTCTATGGAAAACTGAAACAATACCTGTGATAACAACGTCTGATGACTCAGGCTCAGGTCTGGCTGGGAAAGCATAACATCGGAGCTGGGCCCCACTACTCTGAACCATGTTCCTGGGACGGTCTCTAACTGGCTGGCCTCCACCTCTAACAGTCTAACCTCTACCTCTGGCTGCCTAAGCAGGGGGTGTAGCAACCGGTGCCGTAACCATGGCACAAGAACCCTACTGTTGTGAGCTGCCCGATGCCCGCGGGCAAAACCTAGCAATGTGCCTCTGGTCACCACAAGTATAACAGGACCTCAACTGTTGTGGCGGCTGACCATGAAACTAACCCTGTCGACCTGAGTAACCACCCTGAAAACTATGGAGTGCAAGTGCATTAATAGGAGCCGATGGTGCACTATAGGCTAGCTAATCGGGATGAGACATATGATGGTCATGACCACCTGAAGAACTGAGAGATTCCTAGAGTGCTAAATGAAATGGCCTGGGAAGATGGCCTCTACCAAAAGTACCCCTGCCTCCAGACGAGGTACCACTAAACCCACCGGAATGACGAGGTCATTTATCAGACCCCTGCCCTCTCTCTTGTGCAAAAACCACCCCGATCCGCCGGGCGACATTGGCAGCTGCCTGAAAAGATATCTCACCCCCAGTCTTCTTGGCCAACTGAAGCCTGATGGGGTGAGAACTATAAACCCTCCTCACCCTCTCCTTTTCAGTAGGAATCAAAATAAGAGCATGACGAGCTAGATCTACAAAACAGGTCTCGTACTGATTAAAAGTCATACTGCCCTGCTGGAGATGCTGGAACTGCCGACGGTAATGCTCTCTCAATGTGATAGAGAGGGACTTCTCTAGGAAGAGCTGAGCGAACTGGTCCCAAGTTAGAGCAGGCGACCCAGCTGCTCTGGTCAACACACAGTCCCTCCACCATTTCTTGGCAGAACCCATCATCTATAATATAGCAAATTCGACCCCATTAGTCTCAACTATATCCATGTTCCGTAACACCTCATGACAGTTGTCAAGATAATCATGTAGGTCCTCTGAAGGTGCACCACTAAAGTGAACTGGAAAGATCTTAGTAAACTTGTCCAATCTCCATAAATCCTCAGAAGACATGGTGGGTCAATCACCGGCCTGTGCTGCAATAACTCGCTGAACTACCCCTACTGGCGGGGCTGCTGGAGTCTGATACTAGGGAGCCATCTACTCTGGAGTGTGAGTAGAGGGAGTCTGTGCTCCTCCCCCAGCCTGAGAGACGGCTGGTAGGAAATGTACCGGCCTAGGCCACACTCTCCATAAGGCCTATCAGACGGACTAGAGCGTCCTGAAGCACTAGGGTGGCGATGAACCCCTCTGGGACCTGAGCTGTTCCAACAGGTACAGTCTGAGCTGGAACCTCCTCATCAAAATCTACATGAGACTCCACTGTTGGTGGTACTGCTCGAGTCCCTAGAGCGACCTAGGCCTCGACCTATGCCCCTCGTAAGATCTGCTGCTGGGGGACCCAGTTGCTATCCAACTGAAGATGCGGTGCGTGTTCTCGCCATCTTCGAGAGATCAATAATAGAAGAGTTCAATCATTAATGGCAGAAGTAAAATCGACGACAAAGAAGAATAGAAATGAAATTGTTCCTAACTCTATAGCCTCTGGGAGATAAGTATAGACGTCTTTGTACCAATCCTCCCGATTCTCCTAAGTTTGCTCGTGACTCATGAGACCTATGTAACCTAGTGCTTTGATACCAACTTGTCACGACCCGAAATTCCCACCTTTGGGACCGTGATGGCGCCTAACATTTCACTTGCTAGGCAAGCCAACGTTAGAGGATCTTGGAGCCAATTTTAATCATACGATAAGTAAAAATAATTAAATGCAACCGAAATTAATACTGAGTGTGGAATAACATAAAAATCATTAATATCCAAGTACAACCCGGATCTGGAGTCACAATTCACGAGCTTCTAGAGTTTCTACAATCAGGGTTTGAAATAAATACAACTATCTTGAACGAAAAGACAGTAAACTAGGGAAAATAGAAAGGGACTTCAAGGTCTTCAGACGCCAGCTGAACTACCTCGAGTCTCCAAAAGCAAATCCGAGCTGAAACGCCTGACGGACAGTTGGGACGAGTACCAAAATCTGCACAAGAAGTGCAGAGTGTAGTATGAGTAGAACCGACCAATATACTCCATAAATGTCGAGCCTAACCTCGATGAGGTAGTGACGAGGCAGTGACGAGGCTATGACAAGACACCTACTTAAAATAAACCTGTGCAGATAACAATATACGTACAACACAATAACAAATAAAAGCTAAACATGTGATTTTGGGAGGGGACATGCGAAAATGGGGTACAATATACGATAATACTATAGGGAATGATAACAAGAAACAATCAATGAGCCTTTAACCAGCAAGATGAATAAACATAATGAACAAAATTGCACGGCATCACCCTTTGTGCTTTTACACTCAACCTTACTATGAAACAATAATATCGGCACAACATTACCCTTCGTGCTTTTACTCTCAACCTCACTGTAAAACAATAATATTTGCACGACATCACCCTTTGTGCTTTTATCCTCAACCTCTAAATCATGAGAAACAAGTTTCAACCGCATGCTTTGACCCAACAACAATGCATAAGTACTCGTCACCTCGCATATACGTTGTAACCAACGTTTAAACACATAGCAAATAGGTAAACAAGTCCTAATCCCCCAAGTCAAGGTTAACCACGATACTTATCTCCCTCCAAAAATTGAGTCAAAGCTCAACCATGGCTTTGCCTTTTGAACAAGCTTCCGAACCAACCAAATCTTGCAAATTTTACCCAAACAATTCAAAAGAAGCCTTAGGAACTACCTACGAATTAAAATGGTTCAATTTAGGTCATTATTGAGAAAGTTAGAAGAAGTCAACTCCCGGGCTCGCTTGGTCCAAACCCGATATTCAACTAAGACCTGATTACCCATTCACCCCAAGCTCGGTTATGTAAATTGTTTTGAAATCCGACCTCAATTTAAGGTCTAAATTCCAATTTTACAAAAATCCCTAATTTCCCCCAAATCCCCAATTTCTACCATGAAAATCCTAGGATTTAGGTTGAAGTCTTATGAAATATGATGGGTAATTGAAAGAAAATAGGTTAGAATCACTTACCAATGAATTGGGGAAGAAGATCTCTTGGAAAAATCGCCTCTAAGGTTTCTAGGTTTGAAAAATTGAGAGAATGAACTAAAATCCTATTTTTCCCTTCTTCAAGTTCAGGCGGAGCATCGTTTGTATCTTCACGCTCATCATTGAAGGATATGTGATAACATGGTGAAACATCCTCCAATTCTACATCATCCTTCATTAGAGATGGTACACCATTCTCGTCTTTTATAGTAACATGATACGAAGAACCCACACTTTCTTCATCTTTGTCACGTTCCTTAGTGTAGACCACAATATATGGTTTTACCTTCAGTACTTCTTTACATGAAACCACAAGCTTTATTTGTCGCCTCATTCTAAAAGGAACCAAACTTTGGAAATCCTTAGAGATCTTCTGTATTTTGGGCGAAGCGGGTGTTCTTATGCTTTGATAATTTCTCTAGAACTTGTTCCCCTTCTTTAATGGACCTAATATCTCAAATACGGAAGTCCTGACAGTCGATTTCCAAGTCAATCAATGACTGAAGGTATGTTAGAAATGATAGATTCATCTTCTACAGTGATATAAGCTTGCCCTTCTTATGGAGATGCGAACTGGTGATGGTTTCTTGTACCCCAAACCTTCACGTGGTTGCCTTGTAGAAGCTTCTGATGGGAGCTTCCCTAATTTTGATGGCTCATTGGGATTGTATCCAGCTTTCCACATAGCCTGTAAGCATTAGGATCAAAGCCTTCATTTGTACGCTTCGTAAGGAGTTCCACATCCTGTGAAGGATTTTGGGCCACAAACTCTGCAAGTAGCTTTGAGGGAAACTTTACTGCCTCAATTTGTTTGATTGAAGAGTTAACTCCCTTAGCATAGTGGTTTGGAGTTTTGCTTTCTCCCTCATCTTTCTTATTTTTAGGGACAAAGCGAAGCGTAATAGTTACTTTCTTGTCGTGAGACACAATGTTTCCTTTGTGAGATTTATTTGAGCTAGGGTGCACCTCCTCAACAACATCTTTGGTTTTGTCAAAAACCACCTCAGCTCTCTTAGTCTTGGAATTATCATTCTTGCCATTCATTACATCATCATCTTTTTGCTCCTTCACAGTGTCGTTCTTCAAGTAGAACTTGGCATAGGCGAAGTGTAATTCAGCCTCGGTGAATGACTCGTCATCAGCAACTATCTTCTTCTTGACTCCTCCCTCGTAGTACTTCAAAAATTGATGGTAAGTATATGGAAACACTTTATTCTCATGTATCCAAGGCCTTCCAAGCAAGACGTTGCATGAAGTCTTTGCATCTATCACATGCAGCCATGCACTTGATTGCATATCTTCAATGGTGATTCCCAACCATATCGCACCTATGGCTCTTTGCCCCCTTGGTTGAATCCTTGAACCAACACATGACTTTATAAAAGTTCTTTCATGGGAATACCAAGTTCTTTCGCACTGCGAATTGGCAAGATGTTCACTGAAGATCCTCTATCAGCCAAAATTCTATTTAGCCTTTTATCGCGCATATAGCCAACCTGGTAAACGGGCGGTTATGAGTAGTGTTACCTAGTTCAAGATCATCATTTGTGAATGTAACTTTTGTCTTGCAAGCATTAACTTCTTGAGTAATAGACTCGATGAGCTTTTCTAAAAATGGTTCCAACGGTAGGTCATCACTCTTTTCTTCGCCTTTATCAACATTGCAACAAGAGGCCTCAATACCATCACCGAAAATCTTCATGCGGAACCAACTTGGAAATAACTCCTCCAAGGTCACTGGATGTTGTGGCTTTTGAGGGTGGTGCACCTCAACTTTGTCTTTCATCAAATGCTTTATTGGATTCCATCTCCTTGGTCTTTTCACGATTATTTTCCTTATTTGTTGTTCTATGGATTCTTTATGTGGGCTCCTTTTGTGGCTCCTACGACGAGTCACCAATGTCCAACCTTCATCATAATCAAGTTGATCAACTTCAACTTTGTTGTTCACCAGTAATTCTTCATCTTTACTTTTTTCAAAACTACATAATTCATCTGGACTGAATGAGTCAAAGGTGATGGAGACTTGGTTTGCGCTTGCTTTCTCATCTTCAAGCACGGTCTTCTTTTCACAAGCCAAGTCCATAACTTTGTCCTTGAAGACAAAGTACTTCTCCAGAGGGTGGCTTACAAGTCGATGGTATTTGTAGTAATTTGGGTCATTCGTTTACCCAGCTTCATTTGGCTGCTTCATTTCAGGAAGCTCAATGAGATTTAACTCGAGGAGCTCTTCAAAAATTGCAGGCACATCAGAATCCATAAATGGGTACTCCCTCTCTTGCATTTCTTTTAGAGTCAACCTTCCACTTGGATTATCTTGGAAAGAAGTGGAATTCATACTCTGCTTGTTTCTCACCTTTGTTATGAAGTTCCCAGGTGATGTGTTGAAACTCATAGTTTCTTTGTTTTTAGACTTGGGTACAAACTTGCTCCATTTCCTGAATTCTTGCTTGTAGTTCCCTTTGCGAGGCTCATAGGTAGGCAACCTTTCATTTCCAGCACAGGCCATGCTCAATTCCATGTCATGGGCACGAGTTGCAAGTTCTTCAAATGTGCTAGGCTTGATACCTTGCAAGATGTAGCGCGGTACCCAATGCATGCCTTGGATGAACATTTCTATGCCAAACGCTTCACTAAGATTGTCTTTGCAGTTGAGGCTTGCATTCCTCCAACGATTGATAAAGTTGATAACTGGTTAGCCCTTCCGTTGACGAGTATTTGTAAGTTCCACCATGCTCACATTGCGTCTTGTGCTATTACAGAGATTGAGTAACTCTTGCTCTAGTTGATCCCAGCTATCAATAGATCCCGCCTCAAGGTCTGTATACTAATCAAAAGCATTTCCTTTTAGCGTGCGGACAAACTGCTTGAAAAGGTAATCTCCATAAGTCCCAGCATTGTTTCACGTCTCAACGAAGAGAGCCACATGTTGTTTTGGATTACTTTACCATCAAACTGTTGAAACTTTGGAGGTTGATAGCCAGCGGGCATCTTCAACATATCGATCCTTGCAGTATACGGCTTTGTGTATGTGAGAGAGGACTTGGAAGCAACTTCATACTTATTTTTAATAGTTCCTTCAATGAACTCATTCAGTTGATCGATTGGAATCATCCCTTCAGATAAGACAGGGATAGCCTTAGCGGATGCAACTTGTCTTGGGGAGAATCACTCTCTGTAACTTCTGGGAGCTTGCCAGGTGCATGGATGGATTATTCTTCCATCAAGATTCCCTCTTTTCTGTTAGCTTGTTAATTCTAACATCTTGATTTTGCATGCACTTGGTCAAGCCAGCGATTGCTTCTGTCAAGTTTGCCAACTGCTCCTCCACAGATGAAGCGTTTGTCACCATGGCTTGCATGGTTGTTGTGGACGATCGATAGTAGCATGGATTCTCACACAGATTGATTCTCGTTAGCCTCACTCTATGCGGTGTAAGTGGGGAGTATCCGTCACTTGAAATATTATCATCCTCCTTCACAACAGAGTTCTTGGATCCGGAGAGGTCAAGCGGAGCTAGAGTTTTCTTGATCTTTTCAGCAATATCTCTTCCTCCTTCGGGTAAATTCGTAGAGGATCTTCTCCTTTTGAAGATGAATATCCGAAAATGGGTGTTGATACGAACAACACTTAGACTGCTTGTTGTCCTAAAGAGCTTGCTTTGCTTCTAGTAACTGGTCTAAAGCTTCCAAAGGCAACATCGAGGATGCTTTCCACATGAGCCTTGGTGGATCTTGATCTGGGGTCGATTTTCTTTGAATCCATTTCGATGTTCTTAAACTTTGGTGATTGAGAAGTTGAGATGATAGGAAGAGATTGTCCCACTGGGCGTGCCAGAATTTGTAGACAATAAAATTTCGTTGAGAAAAATAAAATCAATATATGTGTACAATCTCTATGAATCCTATGATCCTACTTTTCAATAGTAAATAAAAGACTCTTCTAGCTTAATCTTGAATTTTATTTTCTTTTAATCCAAGTGCTTGAGGCCTGATCTTGATCTTGACGTATTTTTAATCCAAGGGCTTGCAACTTGTTCTTGAATCTTCGTCTTAATCTTTTAATCCTTAGAATACTTGAATACTTATAGCTGATGGTAGGTAAGAAACCCGTGTTTTAGCCTTAGTACTGCACTCTAATTACTGCATTTTACGTGTGTTTGAGCTTAATTGATAGTAAATTATAATTATTACGTGTTTTATGTCCTGTAGGAAATGATTTTGAGCTATTTAGGTAATTTGAAGAGAAATCGAACAAGTTAGAGCTTTGAATTCTGAGTAGAAGCCCAAGAAATTAAGCTGAGATCACGCTCGGGGGTCGAGGACCAAGTCCAGATATCAAAAAGTGAATAAATGAATTTACTCTGAGAAAAATCCACTACCGCGCCGCATGGGGCGCCACGAGATGCGGCGTGGTAGTGCTCTGACAAGCAAAGTGCAAGCTCTCTATATTTCCTCACTAGTGCGCTGCTTGGGGCGGCGCGACTGTGCAAAATTGTCCGAGTGATTTCCAAGTTCGGCTAGGAAAGGGTATTTTTTTCGGACTTGTTTCTACACTGTATAAATACACCAAAAACATGAATTTGGTGGGACTTTTGTCCTATAGGAGATTGGAGAACCAACCAAGGCAAGAAGACTCAAGAATTCATCAATATTACAACCTGTAATCGGTGCAATAAGGGAGTTTGTATCGAAGCATTAGAATTGATGTTTTATTTGTTCGTAAACTTATTCGAGATGTATTACTTCATTGTTAAGGACTAATTTCCATTATGATGTTGAAAGATACGGTGTTTTGATAACTTGATTAGGGATTCGATTCTTGATAATTATTAAAATTAATTGATAGTGCTTTAATTTGCATTATGAGTTATTTATTATTTTGCTTAATCGAAGAGGAGTTTGATATTGAATTTCTTCCCATCTTATGATCTAGTTTAAATTCATCATTCAAATAGGTAATCGAAAGATCCTCTTGAATTGTCAATCGAACTAGAAAATAGGGAAATATTTGTGAGAAGTTACCCATTAGATCATAACCATCATTTGATTGTTGCAATTATTTATCGCGCTTCGATTGGATTAATTACTGAATTAACTTTTAATCGAAAGAGGAACATTAACTTCAAGTGCAATCTGATTATCGATTGAATTTGTGGGAATCAACCGTATTATAGAGTGAATTAACTCAAGAATTGGATCTAGAGTCAGTTATCTTTCACCTATGTAATCAAATACCCTTATCCCTCTCATTAATATTTCTTTGTTGCTCATCTGTTATTTTTTCTGATCAATTGTTATTTGCTTAATTTTTAGTAGTTAACCGTAGTAACAATCATCAAATCAAGTGTTAATTTTAGTGGATAATAATCAACTGGAGATTATTCAAACACTATTTAAATCCAATCCATGTGGAGACGATAAGTAATCTATACAATATTTGACTAGCGAGCATTAATTTTGTGTTGTGTTTTGCGCTTGTCAAATTTTGGCGTCGTTGTTGGGGATTGGCAATTAGTAGTGTTTATTTTAATACTAATTCAGGAACAAATTTTTACTTTATTCATTCACGTTTCTTACTTGGGTGTGCATGATACATGTTTGATTTCTCTGGTGTATGACTCGATCTTCTTCAAAGGAAGTGATACCCTACGAACTAGAGTTGGAGAAACACCTGTGACAACTGAGAAAAGAAAGAGAATTAACAGAAAATTTCTTGGGTCAAACTTTGACTCAATATAACATGGCAAACAAAGAGAACTATGGAGTAGACTTAGTTGCATGAGAGGTCGCACAACAAGAAGCAGCCCAGAGAATTGCTGATGAGACCGTCAACGATGATGGGGGTCGAAGATTCAATCTAAACCGACCCTTGGTTGAAGACCAGTTCGAGAATGCAGCACCCAGGCCTGGAAGATCATTCGGTGACTATGCTAGGCCAGTATATAATCAAGGACTGTCAAGTTTCAGACCCCCACCCATAGCAGCAAACAACTTCGAATTGAAGCAATGCTTGCTTCAAACTATCCAAAACAACTGCACTTTCAGAGGGAAGGTGAACGAAGATCCTAATACTCACTTGATGGACTTTGAAGATATCATGAACACCTTCCAATACAATGGAGTATCAAAGGATGTCGTCTACTTAAGGCCATTCCCCTTTTCATTGAAAGATGATGCGAAGCAATGGCTTCGTAGCTTTCCCACAGGTTCTATCAGGACATAGGAAGATATGACCAAGAAATTTCTTGACAAGTACTTCTCAACTGCAAAAACATGGAAGTTCAGAAGGGAAAATCCATAATTTCTGCCAGAAGGAGACATAATAAATATTTTTTGAATCTTGGGAACGATTCAACAAGATAGTCAAAAAGTGTCAGCACAATGGAAACGATTTAAAGATGCAACTCCAGGAATTTTGGGATGGACTGACATAGTCCTCGCAACGAACTCTGAATAGCATATTTGGAGGTCCACTAACAAAGAAAATGCCGGAAGAGGTTGTCTTAATCCTTGATGAATTATCTGAGGATGCTAATCAGTGGTCGGTTGAGAGTAATGATAGAAGAAAACCAGTTGGATTCTAAAACATCCATGCAAGACCAGCTAGACACCATGGCCAAGGAGATAAAAAAGATGACATTGGCCAAGATACAGAATGAGCCGCAAACGGCATGTGACTTTTGTGGATTGGGACATCCTACACATGAGTGTCAAGCATCAGCTGAGGAAGTCAATGCAATGGGGAAATTTAATAGAGGAAATTACCAAAGTAGAGCAACGATAATGCTACCGTTCAAATACATCTAGGTTTTTTGTGGAGTTCACCTAGTGGGAGTTTGAATTCATGGCAGCAAAATAATCTCAGACCTTAGGGTCAAGGACCACCAGGTTTTCAGAACCAGCAGAGGCAGCATCAATACCAGCCACAACAGTCAAATCAGTCTAGTATGGAAGATATCATGAAGGCATTCATCAATAAATCGGATGAAAAATTTAAGACTCAGGGCACAACCATCCGAGAGCAGGGGGCAACCATTCGAAAGAAAGGCACGACCATCCGAAATTTAGAAAGACAATTAGGACATGTTGCAAATTTTTTATCTGAGAGCGCTCCAGAGACTTTGCCCTCTGACACTGAAAAGAACCCAAAGGAAACAATCAAAGTTGTATCTCTGAGAAGTGGCAAAACATTGGCTGATCCAGTGGTGAAAGCTAGACCCTAGGTGGTGAACAAGCAGGCAGAGACACCAGTAGAGAAAAAAAGGTGAAGAGCAGAAATTTGCGTAGTGGGGTACAAAAGGAGATTAAAGAAAGTAGACATATGCCGGCGCTACCATTCCCTCAAAAGATGAAGCGGGAAAAACTTGACAAATGTTTTGGGCGATTCTTGGAAATGCTCAAACAACTCTATGTGAACATTCCCTTCACAGAGGTACACACTCAGATGCCGGCTGATGCAAAGTTCTTGAAGGAAATCTTGTCTAGCAAGAGAAAACTGGAGGAGATAACCGTGTTCAAAAGAAAATTCCCAAAAATTTGGGGACCCAGGAAGCTTCACCATACCATACTCGTCGAGGAGTGAAAAATTTGATAAGGCCCTCTGTGATTCTGGTGCGTCTATAAATCTAATGCCTCTGCCTGTATTCAGGAAACTGGGAGGTGAGCTTGGAGTGATTAAATCAATACTAGTATCCCTACAACTGGTTGCAGACCACCATTTTACCTGAGGGAATCATTGAGGATATTCTAGTGCGGGTGGAAAAATTTGTGTTCCTCGTAGACTTTATTGTGGTGGATATGGAGGTGAACAAGGAAATGCCTCTAATTCTAGGGAGACCATTCTTAGGTACAGACAAATCTATCCTTGATATATATGAAGGGAAACTTATGCTCAGAGTGGGTAACGAAAAAATGGTGTTCCAGATGAAGAGGAGGATAAAATAACCCAGTGATGAGGCGTCTGCCTACTCAAATTTCAAGCTGGATGGTGTAAAAATAATTAGCTAAAAAATATAAGTTTGACAAGCTTGCGGGGGATACTCTCGAGAGGTGTATTACTCAGTCTAGCACAGGAGATGATGAGATCCTAAAATAAAAAAAAAAAGAGGCTGAAGCTCTTGAAACTGAGGATCAAGTGGTTGATGAGGAGAAATTAAAAGAGGAGGCTTCGAGGCCTAATGTGGAATTGAAAGTCCTCCCCACTCACTTAAAATATGCTTTTCTCGAAACTAATAATTTTCCTGTGATTATTTCTACTGACTTGACATGTACACATGAGCGACAACTGGTGGAGCTGCTGAAGAAGCACAAGAAGGACATTGGATGGAGTATAGCAGATATTCAAGGAATCAATCCAGCCATTTGCATGCAAAAAATTCTGTTGGAAGAAAATAGCAAACCAGTGGTGCAGCCCCAACGCAAGCTGAACAAAAATTTGAAGTGCAGAAGGAGATCATCAAATTGCTAGATGCGGGAATGATTTTTCCATCTCTGATAGCCAATCGATTAGTCCAGTACAATTTGTACATATGAAGAGGGGCATGACAGTGGTGAAAAATGAAGATAATGAATTGATCCTCACAAGAACAGTCACTTGGTAGAGAATGTGCATTGATTATAGAAGGTTGAATGATGTAACAATGAAGGACCACTTGTCACTCCCCTTTATTGATCAAATGCTAGATAAAATGGTTGGACATGGATGCTAATGCTTCTTAGATGGATACTCAGGCTACAATCAGATACCCATTATCTTAGAAGATGTTGAGAAAATTACATTCACTTGTCCGTCAAGTATTTTTGCTTACAGGAGGATGTCGTTGCATTGTGTAATGCACCTGCCACTTCTTAGAGGTACATGATGTCTATATTCTCTTATTTAAATGGGAAGTGTCTAGAAGTATCCATGGATGATTTCACCCTTTTTGGTGATGACTTTGAGGATTTCTTGAAGAATTTGGATCTCGTGCTTGAACGTTGTGAAGACACGCACTTGGTTCTTAACTGGGAGAAGTGTCACTTCATGGTGAAAGAGGGAATTGTCTTGGGCCACAAAGTAACTGCACATGGAATTGAAGTTGACAGAGCCAAGGTGGATGTAATTGCTAGGCTCCATCCACCAACTTATGTGAAGAGCATAAGGAGTTTCTCGGGACATGCTGGGTTCTATAGGAGGTTCATCAAAAACTTCTCCAGCATTACCAAACTGTTGACTGCATTGCTAGAGAAAGATGTCAAGTTTGTTTTTAAAGTGAAGTGCTTAAGAGCATTCTAATTAATAAAGGAAAGGCTTGTAAATTCTCCTATTATGGTGACACCTGATTGGAGCCAACCATTTGAGATAATGTGTAATACCAGTGAAGTAGCTGTGGGGGTAGTTCTGGGGAAAAGCAAAGATAAAATGTTTAGGCCCATTTACTATGCCAGCAGGACGTTGAATGATGCTCAAGTCATCTATGGCACTACTAAGAAAGAGCTCTTTGATGTGGTCTTCGCTTTTTACAAGTTTTGATTATACCTAATGGGGAGCAAAGTGATTGTACACACGGATCACTCAGCCTTGAAATATCTGTTGAGTAATAAAGAGTCCAAGCCACATCTAATCCTGTGGGTGTTATTTCTCCAAGAGTTTGACTTGGAGATCAAATATAGGAAGGGCACATAAAATAAAGTTGCTGATCATCTATCTCGACTTGAGAGACCTCCGGTTGAAATAGTTGGCGCAAGAGAAGAGTTCCCTGATAAGAAAATTTTCTCCATTACTGCAGTCTCAGAAAGACCATATTGGTATGCTGATGTAGCCAACATTTTGGCTAGTGGATAGTGACCTAGTGACCTCTCTCGTGATCAAAGAAAGAAGCTTCAAGATGAGGTAAAATGTTATTCTTTGAATGACCCTTTCTTGTTTAAACTGTGTGAAGATGGTGTGATTTGAAGGTGTGTTCCCGAAGGAGAGATGGCAAGCATTCTTTCTCATTGCCATGATGGAGCAGCTGGAGGACACTATGGTGGAAATCGCACTGCAACAAAGGTCATGGAAGTCAGTTTCTATTGGCCTACTTTGTACAAAGATGCACAGGCGTATATAGCTTCATATGACAAGTGTCAAAGGACATGTAACATTAGCAAGAGAGATGATATGTCACTAAACTCCATTCTGGTATGTGAAATTTTTGACGTTTGGGGCGTTGACATCATGGGTTTGTTCCTATCGTCTTATTCATATTAGTATATCCTAGTAGCCGTTGATTACGTCTCTAAATGGGTCGAAGAAATCCCTACTAGGACCAATGATGCTCGGGTGGTGTGTGAGTTCTTACGGAAGAATATCTTTATCCGATTTGGGTAACCTCGAGTGACTATCAGTGACAATAGGTCACACTTTGTGAACAAGCAGTTTGCTGCACTACTGTACAAGTATGAGGTCACACACAAAACAGGAACCCTGTACAATGCCCAAACTAGTGGGAAAGTTGAAATGGCTAACTGTGAACTTAAATGAATTCTTGAAAAGACGGTTAGTTCTTCTCGTAAAGATTGGCCTGTAAAGTTGGATAAAACTCTATGGGCGTATAGAACTGCAATCAAAACAACCATAGGGACTTCATAATTTAAATCAGTGCACGCAAAATCATTCCATCTACCTATTGAGATAGAACATCAAGCTTATTGGGCAATTAATATGCTTAATCTTGATCTTAGTGTTGCAGCTAAAAACAAGTTGGCGCAGATGAACAAACTGGAGGATTTTAGACTGGACGCGTATGAAAATGCGTGAATCATTAAGGAAAAGACAAAGATGTGGAATGATCCTCTGATTAATCCAAAGGATTTTCGTGAAGGGGACAGAGTCTTAATATACAATAGTAGACTTAGGTTGTTCACCGATAAATTCAAATCAAGATGGACAGGTCTGTATATGGTGAAACACGTCTCACCGTATGGCGCCATTGAAATACAGGATGAAGAAGGGAATGAAAGTTTTAAGGTGAATGAGCACAGGTTGAAACAGTACCTTGTTATAGGATTTGACAAGAAATCCTCCAGCATTTTAGTTAAATGAGCCTAAATGACAGAGTCAAGCTGACGATTATAACTCATAACTACTTCTAACCCTCTTTATTGCTTTTGTAGACTAATTAGATAATGGTAGTTTATGATTATTGAAGTTTAGGAGTTTTGGTAATTTTTTTAACAGGTATGAGCATGAATCGAACATAAAATAATACAAAAGAGAGTCGAGGTGAGACCTCTAGGCTAAAAAAATGAAAATAAATCGGGACTACGAGAAAAGTGGTCTACCGCGCCGCATGAGGCGCCGCGTATGGCACTGCGCTAGGTCAAATGGGAAAAATCTGTCAGCGGTGGCTCTCTGATAAAACCCACTACCGCGCCGCACCCAACGACGTGGTAGTTTAAAATTTTCGGCCCTTAATTTATAAAAAAATCTGATTTTGAAAAAAAACTGGAGAGACTACTCCCCGCACCCATTTTTTCTCCACTTTCCACCATAGCTCTCATTTTCTCTCAGACCTCTCCTCTCTAACTCACCCCCAAATACTCCATTCTTCTTCTTCTTCTTCTTCTTCTTCTTCTTCTTCTTCTTCTTCTTCTTCTTCTTCAATGTTCTTCACCTCCAATTCTCCCACTTCCATCACTCATCAAGGTAATTTTTGTTTTCTCCTCTCTTCTCTTTTAGTAGTAATTAAGGTAGCTTAGTTCATATCTCTAACCCTAGGTAGTTTTTCAAAATTTTTGGTTAATATTCATCTTTTCGCCGAAATTCATGCATAAACCTGTGGGATATTCATTGTTCTTATGATTGTGGATGATTGTTGGTGTGTTTTGACAGTGTTAGAATTAATTTATGTTGAAGCTTGGTGGGGGTGCCCAAGTGGCCGAAAATTGGTGAAGTTTTGTGTAAAATTGTGCACTTCGTGCTATTTTGAAGATGTGGTGGTGTTGTGGTTGTGGTTGTGGTGAGTGGTGTTTTTTATGTGGCTGTATGATGATTCTAACCAACTTTTAATTGAAATAAGAAGGTGAAAGGTATGCCCACAATGTGTTTTTTTGAAATGCCTTAGTGACATATAATTGTGTAGTGTTGCTAATTTTGAAGGGAAGTGCTTTGTGGGATGTGATGCTAGATGATAAGTGTGGAGTGAGAGGTCATGTTAGTATGTTGTGAAACTTTAATTTTTTAGTATTGAGTGCTAATTGATTGACCATCCCATACTAATGTGTTTCTAGGTGCTAAATGGGGTCCCCGATTCATGCTAAGTACTTGTGTATTGTTGTAATGTATCGTGGATTTTGTTAGTAGTGGATTAGACTAACTTCTTATGATTCTTTTCTTAATTTATAGTTTAGCTTCTTAATGTTGTCTTTTACACTAGTGTAGTCCGTGGTTATGTTGTTATAAGGTTATGTTGGTGGTCGGGTGGATTGTTGATTACTCGTGGTGTGCTTTCATGGGGTAGTCTGAGTCCCCGATATATATCGTACTTGTGAACATGCCAATAACATAAATGTGGGGTGGTTACCTCATTTGGTCTTGTTTTATTATTTTTAGTGTTGTGGCAAATGTTGTTCGTCTTGTGCAGGTACAATGTTTCTCCGTCCTAGAAAACGTTCTAACACAGGTACCTCAGAGGTTGGCTTTAGTAGCCGTCGAATAGGTAGGGGGAACCTCCCCGCGCCCTAGTGGAGGAGGAAGAGGAGCGCATTGATCCTGATGTGGATGTAGTACCAGGTTGCAAGTATGGAATTTGGGTTGTGCAAGCTCATGCTAGGATGTGGTACCAGACCTTTGTTCCGACGGTGAGTCCCGAACCGGAAGTTGGCATTGATGATGGTAAGCTAGCCAGGAAATACTCGGGGATCTAAAACAACATCAGATACATGGGTTTCGAAAGCTTGTTCTATCCCGGTGAGTCAGTGAACGTGAAGATGGTTAAAGAGTTTTATGCTAACTGGAAACCTGGGGTCAGTTTAGATGTAGTGTATGAAGTGGAGGTGTGATGCAAGATGATTCCATTTTCTTCCCGGGTAAAAATCAGATCATTGGATTCACGGAGCATTCGCATAAGTTGTTCTTGAGGTTGCTTTGTCGGCCCCTCTATTCTGATATTAGACGCCAGCTGTGTGACGTAGGGTCTTTTGGCACATGGATGCGAGATGCTAATGAGTTCCACAAGGACACGAAGAAGTGCCATTTCCAGCGTCCCACCAGAGTCGTTCTCCGTTTGGTTAATGCAAAGATCATGCATACCCAAAACGACAATGATGTCTACCAGTTAAAGGTGTGTCTCATTTATGCTATCTTGACTTGGATGAAGTTTGTTCTCGCTAAGATTATGCTTGAGCACATGTCTCGAGTATGACGACTTGGGGCCCACCGCCTATATTTCCTAAGTATGATCACGCGGCTTCTGAGGACCCACCATGTGGAGGAGGAGTTCCACTATGATCGAAAGATTCCGATTTTGCGGCCTCTTAAGCCTTTTAATGTCACAGCTGTGACATATCCCTCTGCTGTTGTTATTCTTGTAGATCAGAGATTTGTTCGTATTTAGGAGACACTGCAACTGCTATTTGCTGATATGCGCCTTCGCGCTGCTCGAGGGGAGGTTGACTTGGTAGAGCTGTAGGAGGACCATCCCCTCTCCGCGATCACACAACGGTGGTTGGGCTTAGCCGCTAGAGTACAGATGCCACCAGATGAGGACACAAACTTTGTTCCCCCTGATGATGAAGAGTACCTGAGCACCTTTGAGGATGTTGATGAGGAGTAGGCCACGGGCCTTGAGGAGTTACCTTTTCACTCTTGTTTTACTGTTTTGCATTGGGGCAATGCAATTTCGTAAGTGCGGGATGCTCCTATTTGATTGTATTTGTACTTGTTTTCTATTTTCCAGTTGATTTTGTTTGATTTTTTTGTTGCTTTCTTAGACAATATGCTTTGTAATCATAAATGTGAATTCTTTCGGCCTATAATAGTTAATAATTAATTGTTTATTTTCGACTCTTCTCGATGATGGATTTCGTCGAACGAGAAAAATATAAGGGTTTTTCTTGAATCGGGTGTAGTTAGTTTTTTATTTTATAGGAATAAAGAATCTTGAGTCATAGTGCTAATTTGAAGCAATTTCCATTGACTGCATATGCATTGAGAGTGGTGAGTGCCTTAGTCATGATGCCTAGGCTCAGTTCTTGACTCTTAGATAAGTGCCTTAAATTGCTTGATCGCAACTCTACTAAACTACTTTGACTAGAGAGTCGGGAAAGATCCGATCCTAAGTGAGTTATGTGCCAATGTGTGAGTGGGGTTTTTGTTGATATTCTGTGTATTTCAGTGATGTCTAGGACTTTCCCTGTGTGTTTGCAAAGCGAAATAGTAGTCTTGCTCAGTCTAGGAAGTGATATAGGCATTTCTTTACTGAGCCAATTATCTATGAGCCGCCTAATTGTTGTGCATCTTAGTTAACCCCTTTGAGCCTGTAATCTTATTTTTTTGGCAACTACACTACAAGCCTGGCCCCTTTATTTAAATTGACTATTTGTTTGAACTGGTGACCTCTCTTGAGCACTTGAATTTGGTATGAGCTTGTTAAAAGCTACAAGGAGGTATGGTTGGGTTTTGGGTGAAACTATAGAAAAGGAGAAAGGTGCATTGTTGTGAGAGCCACTTGTAGGGAATTGAGAAAAAAGAAGAAGAGAAATCAGAATCTAGAAAAAGAAAAAAATGATGGTGTTTGTATATATTATAAAGATTATTAATCCTTGCTAGTGGTATATATTGCTTTGCCTGTGCTTAAAAAAAGTAGGAGCTTGATGTTATATGATGTGTAGGTTGGTGTTTGGTTCAACATAAGTGTGAGGTTTGAATTATTAATGTATATGTATTAAAGTGCTTAGGGAGGTGTAGTCACTACATCCAAATGTATCCTACCCATCCCGCAGCGTACATTACAACCAATTAAAGTCCTACTTGATCCTTGATTGAATGAGCTAAATTAGTAGAGTATTACACTACGGAAAAGCATATGGTACGTCTTCTGTGGCACATGAATTTTATTTCTGAGAGTGAGTGAATTCTTTCTATCTTGAATTCCTAATTTTTCTTGAACTTTATTGTGTATGGAACTACTCTCAGTTGTTTGTGTGAGAGAACATTACTTGTGAATGTAAGGTAAAGTCATTGACCTCTGTGCTAGAGTAAGTGAGCAGGTTGTGAAAAACGCGTGGTGCTTTTGAGTCGAGTCCTGAGGTTAGGATGTTATGATAGGGTGCTTAGTTGATTTTAAATATTCTTGGCATGCTGTGTTAGGGATGTTGTTTAATGAAAATATCGTCCCTAGGTGAAGTGTAGTTTGATTGCTCGAGGACGAGCAATGGTCTAAGTGTGAGGTGTTGATGGTAGGTAGAAAACCCATGTTTTAGCCTTAGTATTGTACTCTAATTACTGAATTTTACGTGTGTTTGAGCGTAATTGATAGTAAATTATACTTATTACGTGTTGTATGCCTTGTAGGAAATGATCC
This sequence comes from Nicotiana knightiana, assembly GCA_005239525.1. Taxonomy (NCBI): domain Eukaryota; kingdom Viridiplantae; phylum Streptophyta; class Magnoliopsida; order Solanales; family Solanaceae; genus Nicotiana; species Nicotiana knightiana. The sequence goes on along the minus strand of ML386649.1, from coordinate 54,454 downwards.
GAGCTATTTAGGTAATTTGGAGCAAAATCGAACAAGTTGGAGCTTTGAAGTCTGAGTAGAAGCCCAAGAAATTAATTTGGGATCACGTTCGATGATCGAGGACCAAGTATGGATACCAAAAAATGAACACATGAATTTACTCTGAGAAAAAGCCATTACCACACCGCATGGGGCGCAACAGTGCAAAAGTGATGTGACAAGCAAAGTGCAAGCTCTCTGGATTTCCTCAATAGCGCGCCGCATGTGGCGGCGCGGCATACGGCGCGACTGTGCAAATTTGTCAGAGTGATTTCCATGTTCGGCTAGGAAAGGGTAGTTTCGTTCGGACTTATTTTTACACAGTATAAATACATCAAAAATACGAATTTGGAGGGACTTTTGGCCTAAGGGAGATTGGAGAACCAACCAAGGCAAGGAGACTCAAGAATTCATCAACAGTACAACCTGCAATCAGTGCAATACGAGAATTTGTATCGAATTATTATCATTGATGTTTTCTTTGTTCTTAAACTTATTTGAGATGTATTAATCTATTGTTATTGAGTAATTTCCATTAGGGAGTTGAAAGATACGGTGTTTCGATAACTTGATTAAGGATTCGATTCTTGATAATTGTTAGAATTAATTGATGGAGCTTTAATTTGCATTGTGAGTTATTTATTGTTTTGATTAATCCAAAAGGAGAGTTTGATATTGAATTTATTCACATCTTATGCTCTAGTTTAAATTCGTGATTCAAATAGGTAATTGAAAGAGCCTCTTGAATTGTCAATTGATCTAGAAAATAGGGAAATATTCGTAAGACGTTACCACGTAGATCATAACCATCATTTGATTGTTGTAATTGTTTATCGCGCTTCAATTGGATTAATTATTGAATTAACGTTTAATCGAAAGAGGAACATTAATTTCAAGTGCAATCTGATTATCGGTTGAATTCGTGAGAATCAACCGTATTATAGAGTGAATTAGCTCAATGATTGGATCCAGAGTCAGTTATCTTTCACCTATCTAGTCAAATATCCTTATCCCTCTCATTGGTATTTCTTTGTTGCTCATCAGCTTCTTTTATGATCAATTGTTATTTGCTTAATATTTAGTAGTTGACCGTAGTAACAGTCATCAAATCAAAGTGTTAATTTTCCTGGATAGTAATCAACTGGTGAGTATTCGAACACTGTTTAAATCCAATTCATGTGGAGATGATAAGTAATCTATACTATCTTTGACTAGCGAGCAATAATTTTGTGTTATTTTTTGCGCTCGTCAGTAGCTTTTAGAGAAATCTGCAGTATTTGATCCATGAGCTCTCTCTTGCTTCTTATTATAACTTGTGGTGTCTTTTCTGAGTTATGAAAACCCCTATTTATAGTTGTGGGAGGGAATAGTTATGATAAGAACAAACTCTTTCCGACCAATCAAATTGAAGAGTGACAAGACCGCATTTGACTTGCCAGAATATGTCACATGCACACGTGGCCCGGTGTTCTTGGAATTTTAGTTTGGCTTGACATGCTTTGTCATTTTGACACGATCCTATTGATTCTTTTGTTTGACTTCGTGTGCCATGTCATTTGACACGTAGCACCAAAATGGACCTCTAGGAAGATGACATATTGAGCTTAATAAAGTGGGCTCTTCACTTGTAGCCTAATTAAATGAGTGAGCACAATAGATTAAGACTTATTTATTTAAGCTATATAAATTGCACTTATATCGTCGACCCAATTATATTAGTCTATAATATTTATTTGGACTAAGATAGTTCAAATTATTTTATTGAATTTCAATTCAATAAATTTTATATGCCTACAAATATATTTATATAATATCATTGCACAGAACTTAAATAAATTTTCTCTCCATTGTCATGCATAATTAGACAGTATATGAAACAAAAAGAGAGGAATCGATGGGACCTATTAAAACGCTGTGAATTAGCAAAGAAATTGTATGTGGTTCACGTGGCCAACCAAATTTAGAGGGAAGATAGGATTAAGACGTGGAATTGTCATATGGTTCTCATTGCCATTGTATTGATTCTGCAAGTAACTTATTAATTTCAGCTACCACCGCATTCCAGGTATTAATTATTTTATAATTCAATATTTACATATGTAATCAAGGCAGATTATTTGCAACAATAAATTAAAATACACTTATAATTTGGACATTTCTTATATTGTTGGTGTATATAGGATAAATCTATTAGCTTAATAGTATCACCGCCCAACTCTTATCCACATATAATTATGTACGTGGATTATGATGGAATGAATGAAATTCTTTCGTCATTAATTAAAGATCTCATGTTCGAATCCTCGTAATACAAAATTCTTGGTATATGCATCACCCTTAAATGACCTTACGCAGCAAAATAGGACAAAAAATCTCATATTGATCACATGTCCTTAGATAATTTCGTCATTTTTTTTTTCGGATTTTTTTTCCTGCAGAAGCTTGTTGTATCACTTGTACGTAAAGTTTCATTGACTTTATATTCATTTTTTTTATAAGGTTGATGTTCGGGCTACAACTTCTGCGCAGCGGATAACTTTAACGGCTATATGCTACTTCCCACAAGAACATGTACTAGATAACTCTTTGACCAAGGCTTAGCAGATGAACATAAATAATCTAGTACTTTTTTCCACTAAAATTTGAATTTGGCACCTTATTTTTTCCTGATTAATTTAGTATTTGACAATTTATGATTGTAAATTTTCAATATTAATATTTATCATCATCTCCAACGAAATAACCGACTCTTTCTATTTCGATCGAGCTCTAATTTTATGATTGTGTTTTAGAATTAAATTTTGCGCTCGCTAGCCTTAAAAATATCATTTTTACCCTTCTCAATTTGCATGCGCAGTCCGGACGTATTTTTGGAAAGCTTTTATGTGGAAAATTGAAGAAACAATGACTTTTGGCCTTAAAATGATTTTTTGTTGACTTCGATCAATGTTTTGAGTAAACAGACCCCGACTCATGTTTTGACAGTCCCAGTGGGTCCGTAGTAATACATGGGACCTAGGTGTATGCCCGGAATTGAATTCCGAGGTCCCTAGCTCGAGATATGAATTTTTGACTAAAATAGAAAGACTGAAAATTATTGATTTTAAAGAATTTGCTTAATGTTTGGTCTTGTTGGTATCGGGTCCGTATTTTGGTTCCGGAGTGCGGTACAAGTCCGTTAAGATATTTATACCTTATCTGTGAAATTTTGGTGAGAAACAGAACTGATTTGACGTGATTCAGACTTTTAGTTGAGAAAATAGTAAATTTAAAGTGTTCTTGAGAAATTCATAAGTTTTGGTGCTAAATTCGAAGTTCTAGGTGTTATTTGTTAGTATACTGTATTTGTAAAATAATTCTGGAGAAAATAAAATAACATATAAACTGAAATGTAAATGAAACAAAAGTTAATCCGAGCCCACTGAATTCATAGTGTTTCCTTAAGGAATTTAATCTCCTCCTAGTACCCAAGGCTATGGATTACTTCCTCCCAGGGTAGAACGAATTACACACTGGTGTAGTGGTACTTCAAACCCCAGTATTTCATCGAACACAAAGTTCGGTAGCAAATCGCACTTACTGTTGCTTTCTTTGAAGTTAAAAGTATGCAGAAGAAAGGAGAAGAGCTCAGAACATCGTATGGAAAATCTGAGATAATGACTTGTATTTATAGCCAATGATGGGCTGAAATCTGAAGAGGTGCAACTCTTCAGAATGTCTGTTTATGCAAAACGGCCATAGCATAAATGCCATAACATAAATGGCTATTTACTCAACAATAAGCCGGGAATTGAAGAGTATGGTTAATTTTCTGTTACAAAAATAGAAAACGGAAAAACGGAAAACGGTTGGATTTAATATTAATATTATTGGATTTAATATTAATATTATTGGATTTAATATTAATATTATGTTATTATAACGGATATTTAATAACATTTCTATTAATATTTACTATTAACAAATAAATTTGGTCCAAAAGATTAATCAATCAATCGATCATTTGACCAAATGCGAATCCGAAGCCGAAGCCGAGCGAGCGACGATGACGGCGGCGCGAGGCTTGCCTTCTTCTCAACTCTTTTAAAAGCTAGAAGAAGAGAAATTGCTTATATACCCATCAAAAACCTCTTCCTCTTCCAATAAGGGACAATGTCCCTTTGCCAAGGAGGGAAACTCAAATATTACTCAAATATTTCATTTTTCCTTACCTTTCTCATTCACCCTCTTTTAAGCCACATTAATGCTTAAAAAACCCCAACATTATTTTGGCGGCTTGATCGCCGACCAAGTTCGTATGATGTTTTTAAACTTGTGTGTATGTTTGGTTTGGAGCCCTGAGGGCTCGGGTGAGTTTCGGATAGGCCACGGGTAGTTTGAGACATAAAAAAAATCTGATGTTTCTGTTGTTTCTAGTGTGCTGTCATTTTGTGCTTCGCGATCGCGAAGAGTAGATTGGTCTGAAGAAAAATTTCTTCTACACGAAAGCGGAGTGTGGGTCGCGAGCGCGGAGCGATAGGGGCTTTACCCTTCGCGGACGCGAAGAGTTAGGGACCTAGGGGAGGGGGTCAGTCAAACCTTCTAGATGAACGCGAGCAATGGTTAGTGAACGTGAAGGCTAGAGAGGCATAGCCTTCGCAAAAGCGAGGAGGTATTCGTGAACGCGTAGGCCTTTGGGCTGTTGTGCTTTGCGATCACAACAGGTCTCTCCCGAACGCGATGAAGACCCGTCCAGCGATTTTTAAAACAGAACAAAAACGAGACTTTGTCCCATATTTCATTTTTCATCACTAGAACTTGACATAGGGCGAATTTTGAAGAGAGATTTCAACACCAAATCATAGGTTTGCACTTCTTAACTCGTTTTCTTCAATTTCCATTATCACTCGTTGAAATCCTAGTCCTAAATCTTGTTCTTTAAGGGTAGAAATTAGGGATTTTGGGAGAATTGGAGATTTTACAAATTTGGGGATTTAGGTCTCGATTTGAGGTCGGATTCCGGAACTAATTATATATTCGGGCTCGAGGGTAAATGGGTGAACGAATTTTGGTCCAAACCTCGAGTTTTGATCAAGCGGTCCCGGGGTCGATTTTTTACTTTTTGGGGAAAATTCGGGAATTCTATAATTTTGTATTGAAATTGATTTCTTCAGCGATAATTGATGTTATTAATCTAATTATGACTAGATACGAGTGGGTTGGAGGTGAATTCTAGAGGAAAAGCGGTACGAGAGCAGTGAGTGGCCTACGGATCGAGGTAAGTGTCGTGTCCAACTTTCGCTTGAGAGATTAGGTATTAATTGACTACTTGCTACATGTTTGGTTATTGAGTACAATATATAGGTGAACTGACGAGTACCTATGTGTTGATGTCGAGTCATAGCATGCGAATGTATATTATTCTTGTAACCGTTGTAGCCTTTAATCGATCTGTTCATCCTGAGCTTAGCTAGCTCTTATGTTGGGCTACTCTCATCTTATTTTTACTGGAATTGGTAATTAGTGAGTATTGACTCAAGGTTGAAATTGGTGTTGTGGTACTGAATATTGAAGTAAAACTGATTTATGATATCTCTGTCTCTTCGTTGTTATTGACCTTTGTTTTGGTGTGGAATAGTGTAAACCACGAAGGGTGATGCTGTGCAATGTTTGTGAGTGAGTGTTAATGCACGAAGGGTGATGCCGCGTCATGTCTTGCGAGTGTAAAAGCACGAAGGGTGATGTCGTGCCATGTCTTGTGAGTGATAATGCACGAAGGGTGGTGCCGTGTTATATTATGAGAGAGTTAATGCACGAAGGGTGATGCCGCGTCATGTCTTGCGAGTGTAAAAGCACGAAGGGTGATGTCGTGCCATGTCTTGTGAGTGATAATGCACGAAGGGTGGTGCCGTGTTATATTATGAGAGAGTTAATGCACGAAGGGTGATGCCGCGTCATGTCTTGCGAGTGTAAAAGCACGAAGGGTGATGTCGTGCCATGTCTTGTGAGTGATAATGCACGAAGGGTGGTGCCGTGTTATATTATGAGAGAGTTAATGCACGAAGGGTGATGCTGTACCGTTCTATTATTCATATGGGGAGATTGAGAGTAAAAGCACGAAGGGTGATGCCGTGCAATTTTCTTTCTATTTTACTTGTTTATTTCGTTTAAGGCATATTGATTGATTCTGTCTTATCCCTGTTTCTTATTCTTTATATTGTAAACTCCATAGCATGTCCCCTCCCCATTATTGCCTACTCTATTTCTTTTATTACTATTGTTGTTACTTATATGATTATACTGCACAGGTCATATGTGGGTGTCTTGTCCTAGCCTCGTCACTACCTCACCGAGGTTAGGCTCGACACTTACCAGTACATGAGGTCGGTTGTACTGATGCTGCACTCTGCACTTTCTATGCAGATCCAGGTGTCGGTCTGAGCTGCTTCCGAGTTTCGCTGTTGACTTCTTCACCCGGAGACCCAAGGTAGATCTACTGACGTCCGCAGATTCCTGGAGTCCCCTCCTATATGATCATTTTACTATTTTCCTTTGATTCATAAACAATTGTACATCTTTCCTTCAGCCAAATACTTGTAAATAAATCATAGTAGTCTGTGAGTTGTGACTCCAGATCATGGGTAGATATATACATATATATGTCATATGCGCGGATGTTGTTATGAAATTGTGTTTCCTTATTTACTTATCATGTGTTTAAGTGTAGTAATTCTTCGCAAGTTTTTATATTTTTATTTCTTGAATCTCTAATGTTGGCTTGCCTAGCGAGTGCAACATCAGGCGCCATCACGGTCCCGACGGTGGGAGTTCGGATCGTGACAAGTTGGTATCAGAGCACTAGGTTACTTAGGTCTCACCATTCACGGACAAGATTAGTGGGCCTTATGGAGAGTATGACCCAGACTGGCGCATTCCCCATGGAACCAGCCGTATCTCAGGCTGGAGGAGGAGCACAAACTCCTACTACTCACACTCCGGAGCAGATGGCTCCCCAGTTTTAGATTCCAGCAGCTCATACAGTCGGAGTGATTCAGCCGGTTGCTGTAGCACAGCCCGTTGATGGGTCAGTTAGGTCCTCCGAGGCCTTGTGGAGATTGGATAGGTTTACCAAGCTTTTCCCAGTTTATTTCAGTGGTTCCACTTCAGAGGAGCCCCAGGAGTACCTTGATAGTTGTTACGAGGTTCTTCGAAACATAGGTATATTAGAGACCAATGTGGTCGACTTTGCTACTTTTTAGATGAGTGGTTCCGCCAAGAAATGGTAGAGGGATTATTTGTTTAGCAGACCAGCTGGGTCGCCTGCTCTTAATTGGGACCAGTTCTCACATCTCTTCTTAGAGAAGTTTCTGCCTATCACCTTGAGAGAGGAGTGTCGCCGTCTGTTCGAGCGTCTCCAACAGGGCAGCATGACTGTTACTCATCATGAGACTCGTTTTGTAGATTTGGACTGTCATGCTATTCTTTTGCTTCCCACTGAGAGATAGAAAGAGAGGGTGATGAGGTTTATTGAGGGTCTTGCTCAGCCAATTAGATTGCAGATGGCCAAGGAGACATGGAGTGAGATTTCTTTCCAGGATGTGACCAATGTGGTCAGGCGAGTCGAGATGGTTCTTATACAGGGAGGTCAAGGGTCGGACAAGATACCTTGTCATTCTGGTGGATTCAACGGTGCCTCATCTGGAGGCGGGGGTACTTATGGTAGAGTCCATCCTTCCAGACCATTTCATTCAGCACTACATGCATCCCACGGTGCCCCAGGTAGTCGTGGACCCTATATGCCTTATTCTGATAAGTCAGCCTACAATGCACAGCCAGCTCCTATCAGTGCACCTCCTCTTTAGAGTTTTCAAGGTGGTTATTCAGGTTGAAAGGGTCAGTTTGCTGGCCAGCAGTCTCAGCAGCCGAGGTCTTGTTATACTTGTGGTGATCTGAGGCACATTGCTAGATATTGCCCTTGTGTATCGAGTAGTTCAATGCGACAAATTTCTCGTGCCATGGTTTCGGCACCAGCTGCTGCACCGCCTGCCTAGCCAGCCAGAGGCATAGGTCAAGTGGCCAGAGGTAGGGGTTATATGGTCAGAGGTGGAGGTCAGGCCGCTAGAGGTGGAGGCCCGCCAGTTATAGGTCGTCCCAGAGATGTGGTTCAGAGTGGTGGGGCCCAACCCCGATGTTATGCCTTTCCATCCATACATGAGGCTGAGTCATCCGATGCTGTTATCACAGGTACTGTTTTAGTTTGCAGTAGAGATGCTTCATTTCTATTTGATCTGGGGTCTACTTACTCCTATGTATCATCTTATTTTGATTCATATTTGGTTTTGCCCCGTGATTATTTGAGTGGCCCTATATATGTGTCCACACCTGTGAGGGATGCTATTGTTGTAGATTGTGTATATCGTTCGTGTGTGGTCACTATAGGGAGCCTTGAGACCAGTGTAGACCTTCTGCTCTTAGATATGGTGGATTTCGACATTATATTGGGTATGGATTGGCTGTCAGCTTATCACGCTATCTTGGACTGTCACGCTAAGACAATGACCGTAGTCATACCGGGGTTGCGTCGATTAGAATGGATAGGGACTCCTGGCTATTCTACCAGCAGGGTTATTTCGTATATGAAGGCTCGATGAATGGTCGAGAAGGGGTGTTTGTCCTATTTGGCTTATGCTCGTGATTCTAGTGCTGAGGTTTCTTCTATGGATTCTTTGCCTGTCATTCGTGAGTTTCCAGAGGTATTTCCCACAGACCTACCGGGGATGCCATCCGACAAGGATATTGACTTTTGCATTGATTTTGCTCTGGGCACTCAGCCCATTTCTATTCCGCCATACAGGATGGCCCGGCCAGAGTTGAAGGGACAGTTGCAAGATTTGCTTGATAAGGGTTCATTAGACCTAGTGTCTCTCCCTGGGGTGCACCGATTTTGTTTGTGAAGGAGAAGGATGGGTCTATGAGGATGTGTATAGATTATCGACAGATGAACAAAGTCACTATCAAGAACAAGTATCTGTTGCCGAGGATTGATAATTTATTTGATCAGCTTCAGGGTGCCAAAGTGTTTTCAAAGATTGATTTGAGATCTGGCTACAATCAGTTGAGGATTAGGGCATCTGATGTCCCTAAGACAGCTTTTCGGACGCGGTATGGGCACTATGAGTTTCTGGTGATGTCTCTTTGGCTGACCAATGCCCCTGCAACATTTATGGGCTTGATGAACCGAGTGTTCAAGCCTTATTCGGATTCCTTTGTGATTGTGTTTATTGATGACATTTTGATATACTCCCGTAGTCGGGAGAAGCATGAGCAACACCTCAACGTAGTGCTCCATACTTTAAGGGACTGTCAGCTGTATGCTAAAATTTTGAAGTGCGAGTTTTGGTTGGATTCAGTCATCTTGTGGGTCATGTCATATCAGTAGAGGGTATTCAGTGTAACGACCCGATCTGTCATTCCGAGAGTTTTTAACCCCGTTTCTCCCATTTTTGCTTCATTGTGTGTGGTTCAGCTCTTTTATGTTGTGTTGGGTTGGTCGGTTTGGGTTCAGAGTGATTTTTGGAGAGAAATGAGACACTTAATCTCTTAGGCTGGATATGTAGTTGGAAAAGTTAACTGGAAGTTGACTTATAAGTAAATGATATCGGAATGTGGTTTTTATGGTTTAGATAACTTCGTTAGGTGATTTGGGACTTAGGAGTGTGTTCGGAATGTTATTCGAAGGTCCGTGGTAGAATTAGGCTTGAATTGGCGAAATCAGATTTTTGGCAAATTCTGATCGGTAGTGAAAAATTAGATATCGAGGTCCGAATGGAATTCCAGGAGTTGGAATAAGTTCGTAGTGTTGTTTGTGATTTGTGTGCAAAATTTCAGGTCATTCAGGCGTGGTTTGGTTGATTTCGGCATCGTTGGCGAATTTCAGAAGTTTAGAAATCCTTAGGCTTGAATTCCGAGTTAATTTGGTGTTTTGATGTTTTTTTAAGTGTTCCGAGGGTTCGACTAAGTTTGGGTGATGTTATATGAAGTATTGGTATATTTGGTTCAAGCCTCGAGGGGCTCGGGATGATTTCGGATGGCCATCGGAGAGTTTGAACTTGGAAAAATGCAATTGGTGCTGCTGTTCTGGTGTGGCCGCACCTGCGGATAGGGGACCACAGGTGCAAGCATTGCAGATGCGGAAGCAAGTCGCAGGTGCGAGTATTGGTGTCCTAGGACTTTATCGCAGATGAGGAGAAAGGGCCGCACCTGCGAGCCCGCAGGTGCGAAGGGGCGACCGCATGTGCGAAGTTGGGCGTAAGTGAGTTCCGCAGATGCGCACCTGTGACCGCATGTGCGAGAATAGTGTCCACAGGTGCGGTTTAGCTGGTCAGAATGGTATAAATTAAACCATTCGCGAATTTTTCTTATTTCCACCATTTTTGAATTCGGGATTGAAGCTTTTGAGGGATTATGAAGAGGGATTCAAGGAGAAACACTTTGAGGTAATGTTTTTGAACTCAATACTCGATTCTATGGTAATTTTCAGTTAATTAAGCATGAAATTTTTGGAATTTAAAGGTGAAAAATTGGGGGATTAGGGCTTGGAACTTGAGACTAAGAATTGGGTGATTGAGAGGTCAAACGAGGTTAGTTTTTGATGAATTTGGTATGCATGGACTCGTGGGAGGATAAGGATTCTGGTGATGTGATTTTTATCGGATTTCGATACGTGGGCCCAGAGGTCAAGTTTGGCCAATTTCGATATTTTTGATGTAATTTGATTATTTTCGCATGGGTTTTGTTCTTATAGCGTATATTGATGTTATGAATCTGATTTTGAATAGATTCGAGACGATTTGAGGCCGAGTCGAGTGGCAAGGGCATTGCGGAGTAGATTCTCGTTCGGATCGAGGTAAGTAATGATTGTAAATCTTGTCCTGAGGGTATGAAACCCCGTATTTCACATAGCATCACTATTTTGAAGTGGCGCACATGCTAGATGACGAGTGTGTGGCATGCACCATTGGGGATTATGACTTTGTCCGTCCCGTAGCAACTACTAAGTTGTGTATTTTACTGGAAACTATATGATATTTTGTGTTTTAGAAAATATTACTATGTTTTGGGCTGAATGCCAAATGCCATATTTGGGCCTCGTGCCAACTTATTTGGACCCTTAGGGTCTTTTTACTGCTATTTCCTCACTGTGTTGATTTAAGATTTGTACTCAGTCATGCTATGTTTTACTGATTTTGAAACTCAGCCTTATTTACTCCATTTGATACATAAAAATGATATTTTTGGCTGAGCACCCGATTTTACTGATAGCCCGAGTGGCTTGAGAGGTTTCTGACTGAGTGAGGCCGAGGGTCTGTGTTACGAGGATATCATGGGATCGGACTGCGCGCCGCAACATGTTGTACTGATTTATGATATATGAGAGGCTGAGGGCCTGATTGTTTATGCCACGAGATGGCTTGTTATAGCGCTTGGGCTGTGTTACTCCATGCACCTTGTGTGCAGATTCAGGTGCCAGGGCATCAGAGTCAGAGTTGGTCTTCCCTGTCTCAGGGTGTTTCGGAGACTCGCAAGGTAGCTGCACGGCGTCCGCAACCTTGCCTTTCTCCTTCCTACTTTTTATAGCATTTATTTTTTCCCAGACTTTTATCTTAGTTTAGTTTCTCATGACAAGTGACTCCGGGATTTTGGGGCAGTATTTAATGTTTAGTATATCCTTGCTTGTTTTGAAATGCTTAAATGTAAATTTTTATGAAATATCGGATCAGTAATGATTTGAACGAAAGGTTTCTTTATGCTAAGTAGTGAATTGGCTAGCCTAGTATTGCGATAGGCTCCACAAGGACATGGTGGTTTTGGGGTCGTGACATTCTGGTAGATCCTAAGAAGATTGAGGCAGTCCAGAACTGACCTAGACCCACTTCAACTACAGAGATCAGGAGCTTCTTGGGTTTGGCGGGTTATTACCGTCGATTTGTGGAGGGGTTTTCGTCTATAGAAGCCCCATTGACCAGTTTGACCCAGAGGGTGCCCGTTCAGATGATCGATCGAGTGTGAGGCGAGCTTTTAGAAGCTCAAGACAACTTTGACTTCATCGCCGATGTTGGTATTACCATCAGATTCAGGTTCTTACACGGTATATTGTGATGCCTCCCGTGTTGGACTTGGATCAGTATTGATGCAGGAGGGCAGGGTAACTGCATATGCGTCTCGGTAGTTGAAGGTTCATGAGAAGAATTACCCCGTTCATGATTTAGAGTTGGCAGCCATTGTTCACACGCTGAAGATTTTGAGGCACTACCTTTATGGCGTGTCGTGTGAGGTTTTCATGGATCATCGCAGCCTTCAGAATCTGTTCAAGCAGAAGGATCTCAATTTGAGATAGAGGATATGGTTGGAGTTATTGAAAGACTATGATGTCACCATTTTCTATAATCCGAGAAAGGGCAATGTGGTGGCCGACGCATTGAATAGGAAGGCAGTGAGTATGGGCAACCTTGCGTTCATTTCAGCCAACGAAAGGCCGCTAGATTCAGATGTTCAGACTTTGGCCAACCAATTCGTGAGGTTGGATATTTCAAAGCCCAGCCTTGTTATAGCTTGCACAGTCGCTCGGTCTTCCTTGTTTGAGCGTATCAGAGATCGGCAGTATGATGATCCTCACTTGTTGGTCCTTAGGGACACAGTTCGACATGGTGGTGCCAAACAGGTTACCGTTGGAGAGGACAGGGTTCTGAGGATGTAGGGTCGTGTGTGTGTGCCTAATGTTTATGGGCTTCGTGAGTTGATCCTTGAGGAGGCACATAGTTCTCGTCATTCTATCCACCCGGGCGCGGCCAAGATGTACCAGGACCTTTGGCAGCATTATTGGTGGATGATGATGAAAAAGGATATAGTTTCTTATGTGGTTTGGTGCCTGAATTGTCAGCAGGTAAAGTATGAGCATTAGAGACCTAGTGGTTTGCTTCAGAAGATGGAGATTCCTGAGTGGAAGTGGGAGCGTATCACTATGGACTTTGTTGTTGGACTCCCACGGACTCAGAGGAAGTTCGACGTCGTATGGGTCATTGTGGATACGCTGACTAAGTCAGCGCACTTCATTCCTGTGGTAGTTACCCATTCTTCGGAGCGGCTGGCAGAGATTTATATTCGGGAGATCGTTCGTTTTCACGATGTGCCTGTGTCTATCATTTTTGATCGAGGTACATAGTTTACCTTGCACTTTTGGAGTGTAGTACAACATGAGTTGGGTATGCGGGTTGAGCTGAGCATAGCATTTCATCCTCAGACGGAAGGACAATCTGAGCGTACTATTCAGATCTTGGAGGATATGCTCCACATTTGTGTTATAGACTTCGGAGGATCGTAGAATAAGTTATTTCCCCTTGCAGAGTTCGCCTACAACAACAACTACCGGTCGATCATTCAGATGGCTCCCTATGAGGCATTATCTGGTAGACGGTGCAGGTCGCCAGTTTGGTGCTTTGAGCCGGGGGAGGCTCGGTTGTTGGGTACAGATCTAGCTCAAAGGTTATCATCATTTCATTCAGTATTCCATGTGTCCATGATCCATAAGTATCACGGTGACCCATCTCACGTGTTAAATTTTAGCTCTGTCCAGTTGGACAAGGATTTGACTTATGAGGAGGAGCTGGTCGGCATTCTAGACCGACAGTTTTGTCAGTTGAGGTCGAAGAGTTATCCTTCAGTTCGAGTCCAGTGGGGAGGTCAGCCTGTTGAGGCAGCTACTTGGGAGTCCAATTCGGACATGCGGAGTAGATATCCCCACCTATTCTCCAGTGCAGGTACTTTTCTATGTCCGTTTGAGGACGAACGTTTGTTTTAGAGGTGGAGATTGTGATGACCCAAAAGGGTCATCTTGTGTTTTAGAACTCAATTTTGCGCTCGTTAACCTTAAAATCTCATTTTTACCCTCCTCAATTTGCGTGTGCAGCCCGGGCGTGTTTCCGTAAAGCTTTTAGGTGGAAAATTGAATGAAATAATAATTTTTTGCCTTAAAAATAATCTTTAGTTGACTTCGGTCAATATTTTGAGTGACGTGCCCGTACCCGTGTTTTGACGATCCCGGTGGATCCGTAGTAAAATATGTGACCTCGGCGTATGCCTGGAATCGAGTTCTGAGGTCCCTAGCTCGAGCTATGAATTTTTGACTAAAATTGAAAGACTGAAAATTATTAATCTTGTTGGTATCGGGTCCGTATTTTTGTTTCGGAGCCCGGTACAGGTCCATTGTGATATTTATACCTTATCTGTGAAATTTGGTGAACGGAACTGATTTGACGTGATTCGGAACCTTACTTGAGAAAATAGTAACTTTAAAGTGTTCTTGAGAAAGTCATAGGTTTTGGTGTTAAATTCAAAGTTCTAGGTGTTATTTTGGCGACTTAATTGCCAGAGCAAGTCCGTATGACATTTTTAGACTTGTGTGTATGTTTGGTTTGGAGCCCCGAGGGCTCGGGTGAGTTTCGAATAAGCCACGGGTAGTTTGAGACTTAGAAAAATCTGATGTTTTTGTTGTGCTGCCATTTTGTGCTTCGCGATCGCGGGAGTTGCTCCCACGATCCCGTAGAGTAGATTGGTCTGAAGAAAAATTTCTTCTACACGAACGCGGAGCGTGGGTCGCGAACGCGGAGCGATGGGGGCTTTACCCTTCGCGAACGCGACCAGCTCAACATGAACGCGAAAAGTTAGGGACATGGGGGAGGGGGTCAGTCAAACCTTCTACTTGAACGCGAGCAATGGTTCACGAACGCGAAGGCCAGGGGGGAATAGCCTTCGTGAACACGAGGAGGTATTCACGAACGCGTAGGTATTTGGGATGCTGTGCTTCGCGAACGCGATGAAGACCTGTCCAGCAATTTTTAAAACAGAACAAAAACGAGACTTTGTCCCATATTTCATTTTTCATCACTAGAACTTGACCTAGGAGAATTTTGAAGAGATACCTCAACACCAAATCATAGGTTTTCACTTCTTAACTCGTTTTCTTAAATTTCCATTATCACTCGTTGAAATCCTAGTCCTAAATCTTGTTCTTTAAGGGTAGAAATTAGGGATTTTGGGAGAATTGGAGATTTTACAAATTTGGGGATTTAGACCTCGATTTGAGGTCGGATTCCGTAACTAATTATATATTCGGGCTCGGGGGTAAATGGGTGAACGAATTTTGGTCCGAACCTCGAGTTTTGACCAAGCGGTCCCGGAGTCGGTTTTTGACTTTTTGGGAAAAATTCGGGAATTCTATAATTTTGTATTGAAATTGATTTCTTCAACGATAATTGATGTTATTAAGCTAATTATGACTAGATACGAGTGGGTTAGAGGTGAATTCTAGAGGAAAATCGGTACGTGAGCAGTGAGTGGCCTACGGATCGAGGTAAGTGTCGTGTCCAACTTTCGCTTGAGAGATTAGGTATTAATTGACTACTTGCTACATGTTTGGTTATTGAGTACAATATATAGGTGAAGTGACGAGTACCTATGTGTTGATGTCGAGTCATAGCATGCGAATGTATATTATTCTTGTAACCGTTGTAGCCTTTAATCGATCTGTTCATCCTGAGCTTAGCTAAGTGTTATGTTAGGCTACTCTCATCTTATTTTTACTGGAATTGGTAATTTTTGAGTATTGACTCAATGTTGAAATTGGTGTTGTGGTACTGAATATTGAAGTAAAACTGATTTATGATATCTCTGTCTCTCCGCTGTTATTGATCTTTATTTTGGTGAGGAAGAGTGTAAAGCAGGAAGGGTGATGCCGTGCAATATTTGTGAGTGAGTGTTAATGCACGAAGGTTGATGTCGTGCCATGTCTTGCGAGTGTAAAAGCACGAAGGGTGATGCCGTGCCATGTCTTGTGAGTGATAATGCATGAAGGGTGATGCCGTGTTATATTATGAGAGAGTTAATGCACGAAGGGGGATGCCGTGCCTTTCTATTATACATATAGTGAGATTGAGAGTAAAAGCACGAAGGTTGATGCCGTGTAATTTTCTTTATTGTTTTACTTGTTTATTTCGTTTAAGGCATATTGATTGATTCTGTCTTATCCAGGTTTCTTATTCTTTATACTATAAACCCCTTAGCACGTCCCTTCCCCATTATTGCCTGCTATATTTCTTTTATTACTATTGTTGCTACTTGTATGATTATACTGCGCAGGTTATATGTGGGTGCCTTGTCGTAGCTTCGTCACTACCTCACCGAGGTTAGGCTCGACACTTACCAGTATATGGGTCGGTTGTACTGATGCTGCACTCGGCACTTTCTGTGCAGATCCAGGTGTCGGTCCAAGCTGGTTCCGAGTTTCGCTGTTGATTTCTTCACCCGAAGACCCAAGGTAGATCTCCCGACGTCCATATATACCTGGAGTCCCTTCCTATATGATCATTTTACTGTTTTCCTTTGGTTCATAAATAATTGTACATTTTTCTTTCAGCCAAATACTTGTAGATAAATCATAGTAGTCCGTGAGTTGTTACTCCAGATCATGGGTAGGTAGATACATATATATGTCATATGCGCGGATATTGTTATGAAATAGCGTTTCCTTATTTATTTATCATGTGTTGAAGTGTAGTAATTCTCCGCAAGTTTTTAGATTTTTTTATTGTGAATCTCTAATGCCGACTTGCCTAGTAAGTGCAATGTTAGGCGTCATCACAGTCCCGACGGTGGGAGTTCGGGTCGTTACAAATTTATGTTTCTCTTTTGAGAAATGATTCTGAAACCATTTGCTTTATCATAATATGATTTTTATTAAATAGTTAAAAAGGGAATTGTTGTTATTGGTTTCATTTATTGAGAGTTCTTTATTCATTTACTCTCATCTGTATTCGGTTTAGATTTTTAAGTTTGATCTGATTTATAACAAGATTAATTAAACGGTTCTCTTTGTTATGTGATTCTTTATCCTAATCGGTTAAACGTAAATTATTAGGTTTACTCATTAGCTCAGTGATTCTTGAATATTAATCCTTGGAAAATAGCAGCAACACTTATCCCTCTAATGACGAATAATCTATAGAACCGGATCTTACATTAGCAAATAATGGTGTGTGGCTAGTTCATGACTTCATAAATTTAGGAACCTAATATGGTGTACTTACCTAAATCAAGAAATTATTCATGAAGTGGACAGGAAGAATTATTTTGAATGATAGTGTACTGCCTATCATAGTTCAACCATTCCAGGAATATTGTACTAAATAATTTTCTTACAACCAAGGAATATATATAGCCGCTCATCTAACCACTTAAACTAAAAATAGCCGGTCATCTTCTTTGATGGTATCCACAATTTCTTCTAAGCTCTGGACCTCTCTAAACACTCTCATCATCATACATTGAATTTTTTTAGTAAAAATAAAATGAATAATATTTGAATATTAAAAAATAATGAACATTACAATGAATAAACAATGACCATTATAATGAATTATTTAATAGAAAAAAATATTACAATAAATCATACATCATACATTGTACTTTATGTATAATTTCTTTTTTATATTAATTCAATAAATATGATACATAAATTATTAAGATACAATGATTTTGATGTAATCAAAATTAACATTTATTTAATCTCGAAAATACTCTTTAAATTAATAAATACTAATTTATCAATTAAATAATACTTTTACAAAATAATAATATTTTATGATCTCGACAATAATTTAGAGAGGTTCTACTGTATATGAGTCAAAGAATATGCTTTTATGAAATATAAATAAGAAAACTATGTGTTGGGCAAACGGTTTAAGAACACAAATGCTCCCTAAGGTCGTACCTAATTAAAATCCGAAATGAGAATTAACTTCATACCTAAAGTTAGCTTCTAGGCTTATAGCGGGTATCTAATTTTTGAATGCTATATTTAGATATTATTGCATTTCAATTCCACAGTATTTATGTAGGATACCGTTCAGTAAGAATAATGGAGTCTAGAATGAATTTGAATATTTCTGCCAAGTGCAACGATAGGAGTAGTATTATTTTAATGAAACAACCTTGGATGTGGAGAATTAATGGTTTATAATTAAGCAGACCCCTACCGTAATAATTTATAAACAACCATGCATTACACAGACACCTTTCAAATAAATACTCCACAAGCGTGTAAATACTTAAACAATCACATGTGAAACCATACATCCTCCTCATCTAATCTGAGACGAACTCAGGATTTGATAGTCACAGGGGCATCATTACACTTAATAAAATTTATCACTGTTTATAAAGATTGGAAGGGGAACCTTTGGTAATATTTGATTATTTCTTGAAGAAATTAACAAGTATATATAGAGTTTTTATCGAAGTTTCTGGGTTCAAGTGACCCGTCTGCCTACAATATAGGTCCGCCTCTGATCCTCATGTCTTGGGTAACCCAGTGCGTGAAGTATTCTGCGTTCAAGTAGGATCCGGGGAAAGGCCAAAATTCAATGAGTGTGATATAGGCAACCTACCCTGATACAAATATCAATGACTGATTTTATGGCTCGAACCGCAATAACTTATATGTACAACAATATGTATGCACCTTCTTATGCAATCTGTACAGTGACCTAAAGATATGTTAAGTTGCTAACGAAGGATCTTCTTTCATGTATACTTGTCTTTCTGTTTTCTTTGTTTGTTTTTCGATATGGTTGTTTTTCAAGTAAGGTCATTATGATTGTCGCATAGGGTCGATTGTTATGGTAAATTGTGAGCGTAATATTGGTTACTTCCATGAAACAATTAATGTTGGAGTTGATGAGCCGTTGCATGTATGAAAGATCAAATGTTGTACTCTTTGCGGAGGCAGATCTAGGATCTGGATCGCTTTGAAAGTAGACGTGTTGCTATTTACACAATCCAAATAGAGCAAAGATGTAACCGGTTTAATCAATTTTAGTCTCGGATTCGAGTTACTCGTCTTTTTAATTAATACTAATTTCTATATATGTGTGTTACGCGTGTAAGTCGCGTCTTGAAAATATATATAACATCACCTTCGATATAACTAATACCATGTGCTAATTGGCAAACTTTCAACACAGAGTTGTTTATTAATAATGCACCGAACTACCATGATTACATAACTTTAAAAACACGCTATAAGGTAAAAATTTTACCACAAATCACAAGCTAACTTATTTATGTGGTGTCACGACCCAAACTACTAAGTCGTGATGGCGCCTATCATGGTACTAGACCAGCCGACTAACTACCCAACATCACAACATTTCATTTAAAAAAACATTTTCTTTCAAGCTATTTAGCGATAAATCTTTCGTAAGAATTCCAAAACTAAAAAAAATACGGAAATAAAAACTCGACATCGGGTGTCACTAGTCATGAGCATCTACAATACATGTCTGATAATACTAAGACCAATACAGTCTAGAAAATCTAATAAAATAACTATAGGAATAGGAGGAAAAAGAGCAGGGCTGCGACCGCCATGCAACTACCTTGTTAACTCCAACAAAGATCCACGACGGATGTATCAACACTCGCTCGAACGTCCAATAACACCTGGATCTGCACACAAGGTGCAGGGAGTAACGTGAGTACGCCAACTCAGTAAGTAACAACCATAAATAAAGGCTGAGCAGCAGTGACGAGCAGTAAAACACATAAAGATCATAGTATGAAATCTCAGTGAAACAACATGCTTTCAAATTAGTATTTGAGTCAAATCATCTCGTAAAAGTCCAGTTTCAGTGAAAATCATTTATAGATATTTTTCAATAGTTTCAATAGAGGCTCAATACAAAAATAAAGTGAAAATAATGAGATCATAGTTAGCCCCTCGGGTAAAATATCACTCGTATACAGCCCCTCGGTCAAGCCTCACAATCACTCATGCCTCCTAGTAACTCGTCACTCGGCACTCACACTCAGTAGGTACCTGCGCTCACTCGGGGTGTTCAGACTCCGGAGGGGTTCCTACCGCCCAAGAGCTAATCTGCACGGACAACTCACGTGTTGCACGGACAACTCACATGCTATAATATCAGTATCTGGATCCGTACGGACAACTCACGTTCTGCATGGACAACTTACGTGCTATGGTATCAATATCTCACAACGGCCCTCGGCCTCACTCAGTCATAAACCTCACAAGCCAATCGGGCATCTCAGTAAAAACAAGGAACTCAGCCTAAAACAACATTTATATGCATCAAAACAAAGTAATAAGACTGAGTTATGCAGTAAACAGGTTTAATCATGACTGGGTATAGATTTCAAATCGAAAACATTGAGAGGATAGTAAGAAAATGCCCCCTGAGGGTCCAAACAGTATTGGCACAAAGCCTAAACATGGCTTACAGCCCAAGTTATAGAAATTCTTTCTAAAACACATAGATTTTATACGATTTCAACAAAATACGCAACTCTACAGTTGCTACGGGATGGACCAAGTCACAATCCCCAACGGTGCATGTCCACACGCCCGTCACCTAGCATGTGTGTCACCTCAAAATAGTAAAGTGATACGAAATCAGGGGTTTCATACCCTCTGGAGTAGATTTACAATCGTTACTTACCTCAAACCGAATAAACCTCTAACCCGCGATACTCTTGCCTCTCGACTCAACCTCCAAATGCTCCGAATTTAATCAAAATCAGTATTTTACAAATCAATATACACTAACGGAATGAATTTCACATTAAAAACTATCAAGTTAGACAAAATTCCCGAATTCGGCTCGAACACGACGCCCGAGCCCACATCTCGAAATCTGACAAAATTTACAAAACTAGAAAACCCATTCACTCACGAGTCCAACCATACCAAATTTATCAAAATCCGAGCTCATATGACCCCTCAAATCCCCAAATCAAATTCTCCAATTCCCAAGCCCTAATCCCCTTAATTTTATCCCTAATCTTCACTAATTACATGCTTAAACAATTGAAAATTACCACAATCACGAGTATTAAGCTCAAGTAACTTGCCTCAATGAAAACCCCATTGATTCCCTCTTCAAAACTCTCCAAAAAGCTCCAAATCCGAATAGAAATTGTGAAGAATAACCAAAAAATTTGCAAAGTGTTCCTTATATACGTTCTGCTCAGGCCTCTCGTACCTGCGGTCCCTTTTATCGCATCCGCGCGACCGCACCTGCGGTCCAAGCGCCGCACCTACGAAAATCATTTATCCGCACCTGCGCATCATCCCTCGCACCTGCGGGCTCGCAGGTGCGGCCAACTTTCGCACATGCGCTAAAGGCCCAAGCTTCCAAATTTCTGTATCTGCGACCCCTTTCCGCATCTGCGACCTTCGCACCTGCGCTCCCCTTCCACAGGTGTGGAACACCAAAAGAATTTACACCAGCAGATTTTTCAACAACTCTTCAACAACAAAAACCATCCGCTAACCATCTGAAACACACCCGAGGCCCTCGGGACCTCAACAAATATTACCAACATGTCACATACGAACTAAGTCGAGCCTTCGAAACACTCAAAACAACATAAAAATACTAAATCAACCTCGGATTCAAGCCTAAGAATTTCTAAACTTCCAAGTTCCACAAACGATGCCGAAACTTACCACACCTCGTTTGAATAACCTAAATTTTGCACACACGTCACAAATGACACTACAAACCTATTCCAACTCCCAGAATTCCATTCCGACTTAGATATCAAATTTTCCACTGTCGTCCAGAAATCACCAAATTCCCAATTTCGCCAATTCAAGCCTAATTCTACCACGTACCTCCAAATTACATTCCAAACACGCTCCTAAGTCTAAAATCACCTAACTGAGCTATCCAAACCATAAAAATCCCAATCCGAGATCGTTTACTCATAAGTCAACATCCGGTTAATTTTTTTCCAACTTAACCTTCTAAAATAGAGACTAAGTGTCTCATTCCACTCCAAAACCACTCCAGACCCAAACCAACCAACCAGATGCAACATAATAAAGCTAAATAACACATAAAGAGGTAGAAATGGGGGAAACAGGGTTATAACTCTCGGAACAACCGGCCGGGTCGTTACATCCTCCCCCTCTTAAACAAATGTTCGTCCTCGAACGAGTCTAGAAACATACCTGGAGTCTCAAATAGGTGTGGATATCTGCTCCGCATCTCCCGCTCAGTCTCCCAGGTGGCCTCCTCCATAGGCTGCCCTCTCCGCTACACCTTTACCGAAGCTACGTCCTTTGACCTCAACTTTCGAACCTGTCGATCCAAAATAGCCACCGACTCCCCATCATAAGTCATATTACCCTCTAATTGAACCATGCTAAAGTCCAATACATGGGACGTATCGCCAACATACTTCCGAAGCATGAAAACATGGAATACCGAATGCACACTTGACAAACTAGGTGGCAAAGCAAGCTTATAAGCCGCCTCCCCTATTCTCTGAAGCACCTCGAATGGCCCAATGAACCGGGGGATCAACTTTCCCCTCTTCCCAAACCTCATTACACCCTTCATGGGTGATACCTTCAGCAAGACCTTCTCCCCAACCACAAATGACACATCATAGACCTTTCTGTCCGCATAGCTCTTCTGCCTAGACTGCGCCGTGCGAAGCCGCTCATGAATCAATTTCACCTTATCTAAAGCATCCTAAACTAAGTTTGTACCGAAGAGCCTAGCCTCACCCAGCTTAAACCATCCAACCGGAGATCTACACCTCCTCCCATATAAAGCCTCGTACAGAGCCATCTGAATACTCGACTGATAACTGTTATTATAAGGAAACTCCGCGAGTGGAAGAAACTGGTCCCGTGAACCCTCAAAGTCAATAACACAAGCGCGCAACATGTCCTCTAATATCTGAATAGTGCGCTCAGACTGCCCGTCCGTATAAGGGTGAAAAGTTGTGCTCAACTCAACCTGATTACCCAACTCTCGTTGCAAGGACCTCCAAAACTGCAATGTGAACTCAGTACCTCTATCAGAAATAATGGAAACTGGGACACCATGCAGACGAACAATCTCTCGAATATAAATCTCAGCCAACCGCTCTGAAGTGTAAGTAGTACCAGCATGAATGAAGTGCGCGCACTTGGTCAGCCGATCCACAATAACCCAAATAGCATCGAACTTCCTCGAAGTCTGTGGGAGCCAAACTACAAAGTCCATGGTGATCCGCTCCCACTTCCACTCCGGAATATCTAACCTCCGAAGCAAGCCACCTGGTCTCTGATGCTCATACTTAACCTGCTGACAGTTGAGACACCGAGCTACAAACCCAACTATATCCTTCTTCATCTGCCTCCACCAATAATGATGTCTCATATCCTGGTACATATTCACGGCACCCATATGGATGGAATACCGCGAGATGTGGGCCTCCTCAAGAATAAACTCCCAAAGCCCATCTATATTAGACAAACATATCCGGCCCTGCATCCTCATCACACCGTCATAAACAATAGCCACATCCCTAGCATCACCTCGTCGGAACCTGTCCTGAAGAACAAGAAAGTGTGGGCCATCATATTGGCGCTCCCTGATACGGTCATAAAGATAAGACCTGGAGTCCACGCAAGCAAATACCCGACTAGGCTCCGAAATATCCAATCTCACAAGCTGGCCCGCTAAGGCCTGAACATCCAATGCCAACGGTCTCTCTACTGCTGGAAGATACGCTAAACCCACCATGCTCTCTGCCCGGCAACTCAAAGCATCGGTCACTACATTGGCCTTCCCCGGATGGTATAGAACAGTGATATCATAGTCCTTAAGGAGCTCCAACCATCTCCGCTGGTGCAAATTAAGATCCTTCTCCTTGAACAGATGTTGCAGACTCCGGTGATCAGTATAAATCTCACAATGCACCCCATACAAATAATGACGCCAAATCTTCAAGGCGTGAACAATGGCTGCTAACTCAAGATCATGCACCGGGTAATTCTTCTCATGGGTCTTCAACTGGCACGAGGCATAGGCAATCACCCTACCCTCCTGCATCAAAACACAACCAATGCATATCCTCGAGGCATCACAATAACAAGTATAAGAACCTGAAGTTGATGGTAGAACTAACACTAGAGCTATGGTCAAAGCAGTCTTGAGCTTCTGAAAGCTCTCCTCACACTCGTCCGACCACCTAAATGGAGCACCCTTTTGGTCAGTTTGGTCAAGGGCGAAGCAATAGATGAAAATTCCTCCACAAAGCGATGATAATAACCCGCCAAACCAAGGAAGCTCCTAATCTCCATAGCTGAGGACAGTCTAGGCCAACTCTACACCGCCTCTATCTTCTTCGGATCCACTTGAATACCCTCACTGGACACCACGTTCCCCAAGAATGATATCGAACCAAACCAAAACTCACACTTGGAGAACTTTGCATAAAGATTCTCCTCCCTCAATCTCTGTAATACAATCCTTAGATGCTGAGCATGCTCCTCCTGACTACGAGAGTACACCAGGATGTCATAATGACTACAATAACGAAGGAATCCAAATATGGATGGAATACACTGTTCATCAAACGCATGAACGCTGTTGGGTCATTGGTCAGCCCAAAAGACATCACCAAGATCTCATAATGGCCATAACGGGTCCTGAAAGCTGCCTTAGGAATATCTAAATCCCGAATCTTCAGTTGATGATACCCGGACCTCAAATCAATCTTAGAGAACAAATTTGCTCCCTAAAGCTGATAAAAAAAATCATCAATATGAGGCAAAGGATACTTGTTCTTGATTGTGACCTTGTTCAACTGCCTGTAATCAATACACATTCTCATGGAACCATCCTTCTTCTTCACGAATAGAACTGGTGCACCCCTAAGGTGACACACTAGGGCGAATAAACCCCTTATGTAGGAGTTCCTGAAGCTTATCTTTAAATTCCTTCAACTCCGCTAGCTCCATACGATAAGGTGGAATATAAATAGGCTGAGTTCCCGGCACAAAATCAATACCAAATTGAATATCCTTGTCAGGCAGCATGCCCGACAGATCTGCAGGAAACACATCCGAAAAATCATGGACCACTGGAACAGAATCAATAGTGGGAGTCTCTGGACTGACATCCCTCACAAAAGCCAAATAAGATAGGCAACATTTCTCAACCATACACTGAGACTTCAAGTAGGAAATCATCCTACTTGGTACATAATCTATAGAACCCCTCCACTCAACCCTCGGGAATTTGGCATCGCTAAGGTCACGATCTTAGCGTGACAATCTAGAACATCATGACATGGAGATAACCAATCCATGCCTAATTTTACATCAAAGTCTACCATACTGAGCATTAACAAATCTACTCGGGTCTCCAGACCCCCAATAGACACCACACATGACCGATACACACGGTCCACAAAAATAGTATCACCCACATGAGTATATACATGAACAGATGAAACTAAAGACTCACGGGGCATATCCAGAAAATGAGCAAAGTATGAGGAAACATATGAATAGGTGGAACCAGGGTCAAATAATACGGAGGCATCTCTGCGACAAACTGAAACAATACCTGGGATCGCGGCATCTGAAGCCATATCATCTGGTCTGGATGGGAGTGCATAGAAATGGTCCTGACCACCACCTGATCAGCCTAGGACGACCTCTAGCTGACTGACCCCCACCCCTAGCTGGCTGAGATTCACACCTAGCTGGCTGGGCGGGTGGTGGAGGAACTGGTGTTGGTGTTGACGGCCGAGTACTCCACTGTAGAGTCCCACCCGACAACCTAGGGCAATCTCTCATAATGTGACCAAAATCCCCGCACCCAAAATAACCCCTTCTCTAACGAAAATGCTGCTCCTGATGCCCAAAAGAACTACCCGGGGATACCTGAGCGGAAGGGGCATGATGAGAACTCTGCGCTGGCAGTGCACTGAACGATGATTGGCCCTGCTGATGAATGTGAGAACCATGGCCAGATGATGCACCTTGATGAAATGGGCGAGCTGACTGTGTATGCCTGAGTGGATGGCCTCTACCGTGCTGGAACTGACCCCGATGAGGTGCACCACTAAATCCACCCTGACCACGAGGCCTCTTAGCCTCCCTCTCAACCCTTTCCTGACCTCGAACCATCTCAATCTGTCGAGCAATGTCGACAACCTCATCAAGAGTGGAGCCAGACACCCTCTCTCTGGTCATAAGAAACTGAAGCTAAAAACTGAGGCCATCTATAAACCTCCTAATCCTCTCTCGGCCTGTGGGAACCAACCAGGACGTATGACGAGCTAACTCGGAGAACCGCATATCATACTGTGTAACAAACATATCACCTTGTCGAAGCTGCTCAAACTGCCTGCGCAGCTCTTCTCTACGGGACTCATGCACAAACTTCTCTAGAAAGAGAACGGAGAACTGCTGCCAAGTAAGGGGCGCTGTGCCAATCGGCCTACGCCTTTTGTAAGACTCCCACCAACTAAATGCAGCCCCAGAGAACTGGAAAGTAGTGAATGAGACCCCACTGGTCTCCAGAATACCTGTTGTCCGAAGTATCCTCTGACACTTGTCCAAGAAACTCTGCGCATCCTCACCCTCGGCACCACTAAATGATGGAGGCTGGAGTCTCCCAAACCTCTCCAATCCGCGTGCTCATCCTCTGGCATAACAGGAACTACATAGCCCTAAGCAGCTGCAACCGGCTGGGCTGGAGGTTCCCCCGGTGTCTGAAGTCCTTGAACAACTTGCTCAGAAGTGCGAGGGGCGGGAGTCTGAGTGCCTCCCCCGGCCTGAGAAGTAGTTGCGGCTGTAGTAACTGAGACCTCCTGAGAAAGGCCAGTAATTACTGATAAGATCTTGTCTAGGGCCTCCTGAAGGCCAGGAATCACAATAGGCACGGGGGTGCCTGAGCTGGTCCCGCTAGAGCATCTACGGCTGGGACCTGATCTAGAGCAACGGGAGGGTCTACAGGTACTGCCCCGGCTGCTGCGCGGGCTGCACCCCTACCCCTACCACGGCCTCGACTGCAGCAATGGCCTCTCACGGGCCTAACTGGTGGCTGGTCATCCTGTCCGGTAGTGCGGGTCCTCACCATCTGTGAGAGAATGAAACAATAGAAGTTTAGTTACCAGAATCAATAGATTCGCACGACAAGAATTCAAGAATGTGAGATTTTTCCTAAGGGTTCTACAGCCTCTAGAAGATAAGTATGGACGTCTCCGCACCGATCCGCAATAATCTACTAAACCTGCTCATGACTTGTGAGACCTATGTAACCTAGGCTCTGATACCAACTTGTCACGATCCAAACTACCAAGTCGTGATGGCGCCTATCGTAGTACTAGGCCAGCCGACTCACTACCCAACATTTCATTTAAAAAAAACATTTGCTTTCAAGCTATTTAGCGATAAATCTTTCGTAAGAAATCCAAAACAAAAAAAAGGCGGAAATAAAAGCCCGACATCGGGTGTCACTAGTTATGAGCATCTATAATACATGTCTGATATTACTAAGACCAATACAGTCTGGAAAATTTTAAAAAATTACTATAGGAAGGAGGGAGAAGAGCAGGGCCGCGACCGCCATGCAGCTACCTTGCTAACTCCAACAAAGATCCACGATAGATGTATCAACACTCGCTCAAATGTCCAGGTATCTCGCGCTCGCGGCCCCTTTTCTCACATCCGCGGGACCGCACCTGCGGTCCAAGCGCTGCACCTGTGGAAATCACTTATCTGCCCAAACTTAGCATGTGCGTCCAACTTTCGCACCTGCGCTCCTAGCCTTCCAAACTTCCACATCTACGACCCCTTTCTGCACCTGCGGCCTTTGCACATGCGCTCCCCTTCCGCAGGCGCAGAACACCAGAAGAATTTGCACCAACAAATTTTTGCAGCAACTCTTCAACAACAAAAACCAATCCGCTAACCATCTGAAACACACCCGAGGCTCTCGGGACCTCAACCAACAATACCAACAAGTCACATACGAACTAAGTCGAGCTTTCGGAACACTCAAAACAACATCAAAACACTAAATCAACCTCGGATTCAAGCCTAAGAATTTCTAAACTTTCAATCTCCGCAAACGACGCCGAAACCTACCACACCTCGTCTGAATAACCTCAATTTTTTCACACACGTCACAAATGACACTACGAACCTATTCCAACTCCCAGAATTCCATTCCGACTTCGATATCAAATTTTCCACGGCCGACCGGAAATTACCAAATTCCCAATTTCGCCAATTCAAGCTTAATTCTACCACGGACCTCCAAATTACGTTCCGAACATGCTCCTAAGTCTTAAATCACCTAACGGAGCTATCCGAACCATAAAAATCTCAATCCGAGATCGTTTACTCATAAATCAATACCTGGTTGATTTTTTTTCAACTTAACCTTCTAAAATAGAGACTAAGTGTCTCATTCCACCCCAAAACCACTCCTGACCCGAACCAACCAACCCGATGCAATATAATAAAGCTGAATAACGCATAAAGAAGCAGAAATGGTGAAGCGTAGCTATAACTCTCGGAATGACCGGCCTTACATGTGGGCGTCGATGTTGTGGACAATTTATGATAAAGAATGTAGGATAGTGACTATACTAAATTGAATTCTAAACCTACACAAAAGAAACAATACAAATTGCATCCTAAACAAACACAAAAGGACAACGAATAAAAAAGGCATACCGTAATTATAAAGATAGAATCTAAGGTATCCTAAAAACTAAAGGAAACAAAAACCAACGGAAAAAATCTAAGAATCCTAAAACTAAATGAAACAAAAACTGAAGAGAAAAAGACCCGTGGCAAGAATGTCAAACAATGTAAATTCTAAAGAAATCTAAACCTAAAAAGAAGCACACTTTAGTTTTTAGTTTTTCTCAATAATAATAATAATAATTAATAATTACAATTACGCAAGTATATCAAACATATAATGTACTTACGAAGGGTGAAAAAGACAAACAATATTTTGATAGGGTGTTCGTGTTTATAATATAATACTAGTATTAGAGTACGCACGTTGTGCGTGTATTTCATATTAATGAATATAAATTTTTAAAAAATACATAGATAATATGCATAGAAGTGTTCGAATTATCAACAAAAATTAAAAAATCTAAACTACTGAGAAAAAAAATCATAAACGTTAATCCCATTTATCTAACTCAATAAAAGAAGATCTCTTCTCTACAATTCTCTTATTATTTGGACTTTCGTTATGAATAGATTTAGGTTCTTACGCTACTCTCTAGGTAGATTCGATCATTATCATTACAAGAGATGATACTTGCTAGCAATTGGTACTTGTCAATCCCTTTAACTCGATAGCAATTGATAATATCATTTAGCCACACATTTCTAATTTGATATTTGTTCGTGCTTACATGCAATATTTATCCGCTAGATAGATTTATTGACACTATAAAAAACTAAAAAACTCTATGACAACACTTTTGGAAATATTTTATTAATATATGCTTTTAAAGAAAAGCTTAAATAGCTAACATTTTCAATATTACCAACCCTAAATCTTAAAATTTTAGCAATATGAAATAATCTTGAGCTCCTAAGTATGACTTCTATACAATTTGCTTTAAGTTTTCATCTCTTGGTATTTTGAAGTGCAAGACTTCTAATGTCACCTGGATTATTATTGTTCCAGGTGAAGTAACCATTTTTAAAATTATAAATTCTTGTGAAAATTAACTTACTCAACTTATATAATTTATCTTACTGTGATTATATTTCTAAATAAGGGCCTTTGTACTTTTAATATAATATAAATATAGATTAATTTTAGTCTTTCATTATTTACCATATAATTAGAATTAAGTTGTTTTAAATACTAAATGAAGTAAAATAGTTCTTAAAAGAAACTTCTTATTTGATGTTAAAAATTGTTTTGTTCGTCATGAATATAATTAGAGTGCCATTAGGATGTCATGTAATTACGGACACTATGAACGTCTACCACTTTTGTACTAACATACCAAATAATTGATTTTTAAGCATTTAGTTAAGGTAAATTTTAATCAATTTTAAAGTCCTATATTTTAGGTATCTAGTTTAAATAAGGAAAGATTTAATAACTAATTTAATTTTCATGTCTTAAAATGTTAGGAAATGCTTAATTGACTATTTTATCTAGTGTGAACCCTATTTTTAAAGGGTAAAAAAGGCGAGCAACATTTCGCTAAGGACTTTCGTACTTTTAATATAGTATACTAGTCTCTATGTACGTGCCTCGCACGTAAAGTTTTAGAACTGGAAATAAAAAGATGATAAATTAAACACGATTAATTCTTGTTTAAAAAAAAAAAAAGAGTTGATCATTTCATGCCTCATATGAAAGATACCACTCTTTTAGCTATTTCATACCATGAACGTTTCATTATGATTTTTACTTTTTAGTTACTTATATGAACATATTTCTAAAACCTTCGCATCAAATTTAAGAGGAAGACAAGGCGAAAAGTAAGTGAATTGAATTCAATCTCAAGGGTACATGATGAATTAAAAAACATCAATAATAAATAAAATAATAAGAAAAGCCTGATTCAATCACTGTAGCTATAAATATGAAATAAAATATAGATTAGGTAGAAGATTTCCTGGGGATTGGCTTTGGCATCTATCGCTAGCAGAAACTCATGATCAAACAACAATTATTCAAATTAATTTTTATTTATAGAAAATTAAAGTCATCACTTAATTACAATCAATTACAAATTAGGTATAGTATCCCTATCTAGTGATGATAATTTCAAAATCCTAGAATGAGAGAAATTCTTAATTTTACACTTTTATCCAATATGAAATTATATAGTGAAAGAAAGACTTTAAATTTGTAAGGGCATAAAAGTAGGTTCATATTTCGGGGATATTTTAGTCGTACAACGTAAATTATCCGTGCTTATATATATATATATAGAAGATTAGATAAAACGACAAATGATTTCTATAACAAATAAAAAAAATAATATTGCAAATATTATATAGAATCGCTCAGATTAGTACAATCAACTCAAGCTCACAGACATAGAATTCTACGTAGATATGTACATATATAAACGGCTCAAAGCTCATGAATTTCTCAACTGTTTTCCAAATATTTAGCCACAATGAGTTCTGTTTGCATGTTATTCTCATTATTATCATTTCAGACATGACTAGAGCTCAAGCTCGAACATTTACTTATAATAATAAGTTGCAATTCAACGATTCAGTTTCAGCTGTTTTAGTGTTCGGAGACTCCACCGTTGATTCAGGGAATAACAACTACATAAACACGATTTCTAAGTGCAACTTTGCACCCTATGGAAGGGACTTTGTAAACCACATACCTAACGGAAGGTTTACCAATGGCCGACTCATCACAGATTACATCCGTAAATTTTAATTGGTTATAACAGGTTATTAACTATATTTTATGTGTTATCTAATTAGAATCTCTATAAATAGTCAACTATTGTTGTAAGCAGAGGCGGACCTACGTACATGTCAGAGGGGTCACAGGCACCCGTTAATCGATCTCGAGAAGAATGCAGTATACATGTACATATAGAATATATATAGTTACTAAGGCACCCTAATACTCAAAGTTGGACTGGGGGCACTGGTGATCATATCCGCATTTTAGTGCTTCTTTTTTGTTGGATGACAAAGGTTCGACTCCAGCTCCAACAATCGCCGTATATTTAATTTGCTTTTATTTGAACGACTTAAAAGCCTAGGTTTCTCCCCTTTTCAGTTTTAACTATCAGCTATGTCCATTTATAAATAGCTCAATTATAAAAAAATAGCTAATTCATAAAATATTACCAATATTAGCCAATTAGCTATTTATAGCAAAAAAAATATCAAATTTTTACTTTATTTTGAGTGAGTGTTATTAGAACAGATTGGGTACATCTTAAGGAGCTTGAATCTCAGTTTTAGGATGATTTGGTGAAGTTTTAAATTGGTTTGAATTGAAATTTCGAAGTAAAAACTGAACATGAAAAAAAATAATATGTGTATCACACTGTGTACCATTTGTGTATCAAATATGTATCATATTTGTATCAATTGTGTATCACATGTATCTATGTATACCTGTCTGCGAGATACATGTTTGATACATGTGTCGTAGAAGAATTTTTGAACTCGATTTAATTACGAATTTTGATACAGAATCCGTCCAAATCACCTCCAATCTTCCTCAAATTTTCTATATTGACTTATCTATATGTTTTCAATGAATTTCAACTAAACTCATTAAAAAGTTCCTTTTTTGCTTAGATTTTTGAAATATTGTATATATATTTTTTTATATTTCATCACCTTATTTGCTAGCTCATCCATGAAATTTCCTTTCCATTTTTCATTTAATGTTGCTAAGCACGCTTCAAAATATGGAAGGTGATTTTTGCACATGATTCTTTGAGAAAAAGAATCTTATTTATTTGATTTTTTAATTTTTGTATGTACTTGTCTAGTTTTGGTAAGTGTTTGACCAATGGCTAAAAGTTTGTAAGTTGAGACTTATTTGGAACATTTGTGTAAGTTTCCTTTGTTCCCCCAATCACATTTTTTCGTTTGATTTAGGGATCTTTACACAAATAGCCGGTCATATTTATTGTTTACTTTTTCTAGCCGTATACATAAATTATACATTGAATATACATAATTATACATATTTAATACATAAATTATGTATATACTATATATCCGTTGGCTATTTTTAGTTTAAGCATTTGGATGAACGACTATTTGGATTAATTCTTCTTTAGCTTATGTCTTTTCTTAATTGAGTTTAACTTGTGTACATATCATGTTGTCTAACTTTCTTAATTGAGTTGATATAAGCTAAGTCCTTATTTTAATCATGTTGTCTGTCTTTGTAACAGTTTCATACGTGGGAATCAAAGATTTTGTTTCACCCTATTTTGTAACACTCCTTAATATTTATAAACGTTTTTACACACACTAATTATAGAATTAAATTATTTTTATTATTATTTTCTTTCCTATAGGGAAATATATTTATAAAATTAGGAAAATATTAATAATTTTAAAATTACTAATTATTAAAGATGGGTATCACTAATTATTAGTTAAGTTAACTTAATTTTATATTTAAAAAAAAAGGAAAAACCAATTAATAAAAAGAGTCACGTGACTCACATAAGAAGGGAAAAGAAGGGAAAACAAAAGGGGGTTTATCCCTTAGATACCAAAACAGAGAAACAGACACGCGCGGAAGCAGAAATTTCACAAAAAGATTTTAGGTTCTTCACAACTGAATTATTCTAGAACTCAGGTATATAAAATTCTCTATTGTCAATTATCCTAAAGTAGTAATAGGTATAGTAATTCCCTTCTTTCTCTATATCAACAATAAATTTCATGTTTAGGTGTGAAACTTTAAAATTGATTAAAATGCATTGGTTGTTGTAGAATCGATTGTTTGACTGGTGTTAATTGGATTGGGGCCTACGTGTTGGCTCGAGAAGTTTTGAGGTGAGTTGATATAACCCTTTACTAAAGTGGTTTAACTCACAAAGGCACGCATACAAGGTGTTTGATGAATTGTTTAAAAAAATTTATATGTACTTAATTGGGCGAGTAAATACTTGTTTATATTTATTTTATTATGTCAAAAGTTTGTTGCAAACACTATTACTATTAATATTAAGTTCTGAAACAAAAAAAAAACTCAATCATGTTTGGTTTGATGTAAATATATATCGGGTGCAACATAGGTATTCTTCTCCCCACACATATATATACACACACCGTTAGTCATTGATACAAGTAGCTCTACAAATTAATGGTTGTTCCTTCTGCGAAAATATATATTCTGGAAAATTAGTGTCTGTCTGCATAAAAATCACTGATTCACTATCAGTTGAAAGTCTGAGTTGTTGGTTTAATTAGTTGGACTTTCCAGTTTGCATGGAGGAAATTACTGAATTTAGATGACTATTTTGATATATGTGCATAAATTTTCAGTGCGTTATTATTATATGTCATTTTCATGTTAAAAATTCATGCAAAAGTGAGAATATTTAGAAATAAATTTTGAATATTTATTTCATTCTTATGCCATACTTTACATTTAAGCATTCTAGAACAAGTATGATTGAAAAATTTAGACTTGAAAAGTCATAAGAAGAAGTTTTAGAAAGAAAAGATTTTTGGGAGTATCCTTTATTCTGAGAAGGGGTCATCGTCCAGGCCGAGGGTCCTGACCAAGGCGTTAACTTCCTGAAACTACTTGTGCCAAAGTAGGGAACACACGAGCCGAGAGTCTGGTTGCTGAGAATTTACTTAGCCAGGCTAAGGTATGATACATGAGCGCTGAGAACCATGAAGCGAGTGGCACCTCGTGGATTGGGACTATTTGATCAGGTTGGGATCGACCCCGTGCCGATCACACGGTGACTAAGACAGAAATAGGTCAGATTGTTGGAACTCCCAAAGTATAAAATGAAGTAGTTATTTTTATTTAGAAAGAAAAAGGAAAGAATTTCCTTTAGAATATTCATAAACTGTTATTATGTAATTATTTTAGAATTTTTCTTATAAGCTTTATGTTTTACATGCATTTAGAACCTTTGCTCATAATGTATATATTATTAAAGTTTCGTCCCTGTCGTTGAGACTCAGTGAGTACTATGGATGGTACTAACGTTCTCTTTTAGGAACCTACGTTGGTCTGCGGTACAAAGTAGGAACCGGTTTTGCAGGCGAGCAAGCTACAGTTTAGGACTTCCCTCCCTTCCAGTGCTATTGGTGAGCTCCGCTTTTGTTCGTGGAGTATTCCTTAGAGTTATCTTTAGTTATCTGTTTCTTTGTTTACTTAGAGAACTGGCCAGGAAATCTCATGTCCTGAACAGTGCGTCAGTTTATCAGTAGAGGCTTCATAGACATAGTCGTGGGGCTAGGATTCAGATGTTTTTGATAATAACTTAGTAGTATTTTATTATTTTCTACGAATAAAGTTTTGGAGTTGGTTTATTTTAGATATTTAGATTAATTAAAAGAATTTGATTATAGTATTGCCTTATTGCATATAAAGTTTGAAGTTATAATAGATTTTATAAGCGCAGATCGTTCGCTCGGTCATGTTAAGTGATCGGGTGCCGGTCCCGGCTTGTTTAGAAAATGGGTCGTGACAAACTTGGTATCAGAGCCAAGTTTATGGAGTCCTAGGGGTCTATTGAAGCCATGTTAGTAGAGTCTTGTTTATGGGTATGAAGCGTATCATACTTATAAACAGGAGGCTACAAGCATTTAGGAAAAGTCTCATTTTTTTTCATACTTTAGATCGTGCAGTAGATCCTACCTTTAAGAAATTATCTAATGTATTTGTTTCTCCAAAACTCGCAGAAATGGCTCGTACTCGCAACTTTGACACCGACACTCAGCATGCTGCTCAAGAAACTATTGCTACTATTGTGGCTCAAGGCAGAACAAAAAGGACTTCAGCTCAGAAAAGGAAGGGTAAATCCACAAATGGGGTTCAAGTACCCCGGGTTGAACAGGAAGAAGGGGTGGAGCATGATGATCCAGTACCTCCCCCAACAGCAGCCCCGGATCAGACAGCTATATCTCCAGAGGTGGGTCAGATGTTTAATGTTGTCAACACTGCTATGGAGATGTTTAAAGCCTTCATGGCCAACTAGAACGAGAGAAGATATGAGATTCCACCTCAATCAAATAGACAAAACAATTCTGAGCCCTCAAGAGTGAATGAATTTTTGAAGTTGAATCCTCCATTGTTCCATGGTTCTACAGTTGATGAAGGTCCAATCTTGTGATTGGAGGGTGTCAAGAAAGCCCTCCGAGCGATGAAAGCATTTGATGATAAAGCTGTGGAGCTAGCTGCTTACCAGTTTAGAGATGTGGCTGGCGCTTGGTTTGAGATGTGCGAAAAGGAAAGAGATGAAGATGATGGTCCACCTACTTGGGAAGAATTTGAAAAGGCCTTCATGGCTAACTTTATCCCAGAAGAGGATAGGGAAGCTAAGGCTACAGAGTTCGAACAACTCAAGCAAGGGAATAAAAGTGTGCAAGAATATTACATGGAATTCATAAGGTTGGCTAAGCATGCTCCTCACATGGTTCAAACAGAAAAAGCAAAGATTCGCATGTTTGTTGGCGGGTTGGCTTATCACATTAAGGATACGACATCAGCTGCAGCGGTAGGGATGACAGCCTTCTCCTCTGTTGTGGGATTCGCCAAGCACTTAAAAAAAGACAAACAACAAAAGAGAGAAGAAAAAGAGCATAACAAGAAAGCCCGGACAACGGGTAGGTTTAATGGTACATCCAGCGGAGGTGGAAGGGATTCCTCTAATAAGGGGTCATTAGCATAAGCTCAGTTCAGTCATCAGTCAGGTGGTGGGTCTTCCTTCAGACGTACTCAGAGTTATGGAAACCAGTCATGCTAGAATCAGAATATTAGAAAATCATCCTCACATAGCCAGAGTGATGCTGAGAAACATTCAAACCAACAAGGTATTTGTGGAACCTGTAAGTGGCAACATTCAGGTCAGTGCAAGTTCGGGTTTCATAGTTGTTATCATTGTGTAGACGTTGGTCATATAAAGGCCAACTGCCCAAAGTTGCGACGTAATTTCAGTGGTGGATCAAGTCGTCCTTCTAGTTCCTCAGCTACTGCAGGTTCACCACCTCAGGCTCGTGGTTCTCATAATCAGACCGAGCATGGGGCAGTCAGAGGTCCAGATCGAGTTACTCAGGGAAGGGGACAACCCCGTTTGTTTGCTACACTTGATCGCCAGAGTGCAGATGCATCTACAGAATTTATTACAGGTATACTTTTAGTTTGCTCACATAATGCTTATGCAATAATGAATCCAGGTTCAACGTTTTCATATGTGACTCCATACTTTGCAATTAAACTCGGGCTAGAACCTGAACAACTTAGTGAGCCATTCCTAGTATCTACTCTAGTTGGTGAGTCAGTGAAAGTCATGAGCGTCTATAGAGGTTGTATAGTTTCAGTCCAAAGTCGTAACACCAAGGCCGATCTCATAGAATTAGAAATGGTGGATTTCGATGTGATTATGGGTATGGCTTGGTTGTGTTCCTGATATGCCATGTCAGATTGTCATGCCAAGATAGTCAGGTTCCAGTTTCCAGTTTCCAAATGAAGAAGTCTTAGAGTGGAATGGTAGTTCAGCATCGCTTGTAGGTAAGTTTATTTCTTACCTTAAGGCACAACGAATGATCGGTAAGGGGTGTCTCGCCTATTTGGCTCACATCATTAATCCAGAATCAAAACCACCAGCTCTTCAGTTTGTGCCAGTTCTTAGAGAATTTCCAGAAGTTTTCCCAGATGACCTTCCCGGGCTTCCTCCTGAAAGAATCATATACTTTGGCATTGATCTCATGCCAGGCACTCAGCCCATATCTATACCTCCTTAGAAGATGACTCCAGCAGAACTTAATGAGTTGAGAGAACAGTTGAAAGACCTTCTTGACAAGTTTTTCGAGTGTTTCACCGTGGGTTGCCCCAGTCCTTTTTGTCAAGAAGAAGGATGGGTCTCTCAGAATGTGCGTTGAATATCGGTAGTTGAATAAAGTTACCACTAAGAACAAGTACCCACTACCAAGAACTGATGATTTATTTGACCAACTTCAGGGTGCGAAGTACTTTTTAAAGATAGACTTGAGGTCAGGGTACCACCAGTTGAGAATCAGAGAAGAAGATATATCTAAAACAACCTTTAGAACTCGCTACTGGCACTATGAATTTCTAGTAATGTCCTTCGGGTTGACAAATGCTCCAGCTGCATTCATGGACCTCATGAACAGAGTTTTCAAGCCATTCCTTGATACCTTTATTATCGTGTTTATAGACGATATTTTGGTATACTATAAGAGCAAGAAAGATCATGCAGAACACCTCAGAATAGCCTTGCAGGCCTGGAAGGAGAATGAGCTTTATGCCAAATTTTCAAAATGTGAGTTCTGGTTGCAGTCAGCATCATTCTTAGGACACGTGGTATCTAGTGAAGGCATAAAAGTAGACCCTCAAACGACAGAGGCAGTCAAGAACTGGCCTAGGCCGACAACGCCAACCAAAATCAGGAGTTTCTTGGGGTTAGCTGGCTACTATAGAAGGTTTGTAGAGGGGTTTTCCTCACTTGCAGCTCCATTAACTAAGTTGACTCAGAAAGCAGTTAAGTTTCAGTGGCCAGACGCTTGTGAGCAGAGTTTTCAAGAGTTAAAGAAGAGGTTGACCACTGCACCTGTGTTAACCTTGCCGACAGGTTCGGGTGGGTTCACAGTGTATTGTGATGCCTCTAGAGTGGGTCTTGGTTGTGTTCTTATGCAAAATGGAAAAGTTATTGCCTATGCTTCCAGACACTTAAAGAATCATGAAAAGAACTACCCCACCCACGACTTGGAGCTTGCAGCATGTTTGCTTTAAAGATATGGCGACACTACCTTTATGGTGAGCATTCTGAAGTGTTTACAGATCATAAAATCCTCCAGTACATTTTCAAGAAAAAAGAATTAAATTTGAGACAGAGAAGGTGGCTCGAGCTATTAAAGGATTATGACATCAATATCCTTTATCATCCGGGAAAAGCTAACGTGGTAGCAGATGCACTTAGTAGGAAGTCAATGGGTGTCTTGGCCCATCTTACAGTACAAAGGCAAACTTTAGGTCGAGAAATTCAAAAACTAGCAAATGATGGAATTAGATTGGATGAGACCGAAGAATGAGGTATAACTGCTTATGCCTTAGCGCAATCCTCTCTAGTTGCGCATGTTAAGGCTAATCAAGACGAATATCCGTACTTAGTGAAGTTAAAAGAAGGATTTAGAAACAAAGAAATCACCGCTTTCACTCTAGGAAGTGACAGAGTTTTGAAGTTGAATGATCGATTTTGTGTGCCTGATGTAGATGGTCTTAGGAAGGCCATAATAGAAGAAGCTCACAGCTCGAGGTACTCTATCCACCCAGGTGCCACCAAAATGTATCTATATTTGAAAGAGTTGTATTGGTTAAAAGGAATGAAGAAGCAAGTAGCAGATCATGTGGCTAAATGTTTGAATTGCCAGCAAGTCAAAGTCGAGCACTAGACGCCTGGTGGCCTAGATCAAGATATAGAGATACCCCAGTGGAAGTGGGAGATGATTAATATGGATTTTGTAGTAGGTTTACCTCGCACATACCGTAAGCACGATTCAATTTGGGTTATTGTAGAACGACTGACAAAGTCCGCATATTTCCTACCAGTAAAGACGACAGATTCTGCAGAGTAGTATGCGCAGTTGTACCTTAAAGAAATAGTCAGATTGCATGGTACTCCAGTTTCAATCATATCTGACAGAGGCCTCAGTTCACGGCGCATTTTTGGCAAGCATTTCAGAAAAGATTAGGTACCAAGGTCAATTTGAGCACCGCTTTCCATCCACAAACCGATGACCAGGCAGAAAGGAGAATTCAGACTCTCGAAGATATGATGCAAGCATGTGTTATAGATTTTATAGGTAATTGGGATGATCACTTGCCACTTATAGAATTTGCTTAAAATAACAGCTATCAGACTAGCATCGGTATGACTCCTTATGAAGCGTTGTATGGGCGGAGATGTAGGTCTCCAGTGGGTTGGTTTGAACCAACAGAGGTGACATTGATTGGTCCAGAGTTTGTTTGTAAGGCCTTAGAGAAAGTTCAGCTAATCAGGGAAAGACTGAAAGCGACTCAGAGCCGTCAAAAGTCCTACTCTGACAAGAGGTATCGTGAATTAGAGTTCATGGTTGGTGACAAGGTATTTTTGAAAGTTTCACCAATGAAAGGAGTTATGAGGTTTGGTAAGAAGGGGAAACTTAGTCCTAGATTTGTTAGACCTTATGAAATTATAGAGAAGAAGGGAAACGTGGCTTATGAGTTAGCGCTACCCGTCGAGTTTTCCTCTGTTCATTTTGTCTTTCATGTGTCTATGCTTAAAAAGTACATTCATGATGAGTCGCATATAATACATGCCGATACCATAGAAATTAAAGAAGGCTTGACTTATGAAAAGGTACCTATGAAAATTCTCGATTGGCAAGTAAGAAAGTTGAGAACAAAAGATTTAGCATCGGTAAAAGTTTTGTGGAGTAATCGTGATTCAAAAGAGGCTACGTGGGAGGTCGAGTAAGATATGAGGAAGAAATATCCATATTCATTTGAGGAAAGGTATGTGAACCTAGGTTTGGTTTGACATATATTTTATTTATTAAATACAAGTTAGCAAGTGTTTATGTCCGTCCTAGATTAAACTTAATTGTTGTAGTAATTTAGTTTATTCTAGAGTATATTTAATTCATTAAAGTGATTTACTTTTGCTAAGGTGTTGTGCTTTAGATTCTTTTTAGTTATTGTGGTACCTCCTTGCCGAAGTGTGAGTAATTAATTTATGAGCCGTGTATGGTGCCTATGAGTGGCCTGTTATGGTATATTTGGTTGTTGTTGGTGTAGTTGTGGTATTTGTGACATGGATATTTTTTGGATAGTCTAATTTACAAGGGAAACTCTGCCGAAATGTTTCAAAATTTAGGGAATTAGCCAAAATTTTGAGTCCCTTGAAAGAATGAGTAGTGCTAAGAAAATTTAAGAGGTTCAAGGACCTAAGAAATGATTGTTAGCTTAAGAATAAGGCCCTAGCAACATTCGAGGACGAATGTCTTTAAGGAGGGAAGATTGTAACACTTCTCAAAATTTATAAAAGTTTCTAGACACGCTAATTACAGAATTAAATTATTTTTATTATTATTTTCTTGCCTATAGGGAAATATATATATACAATTAGGAAAATATTAATAATTTTAAAATTATTAATTATTAAATATGGGTATCATTAATTATTAGTTAAGTTAACTTAATTTTAAATAAATAAGAAAAAAGGAAAAATCAATTAATAAAAAGAGTCACGTGACTCACATCAGAAGGAAAAAGAAGAGAAAACAAAAAGGGGGTTTATCCCTTAGATATCAAAACAGAGAAACAGACACGCACAGAAGCAAAAATTTCACAAAAAGATTTTAGGGGTTCTTCATAACTCAATTATTCTTGAACTCAGGTATATAAAATTCTCTATTGTCAATTATCCTAAAGTAGTAATAGGTATAGTAATTCCCTTCTTTCTCTATATCAACAATAAGTTTCATGTTTAGGTGTGAAACTTTAAAATTGATTAAAAGGCATTGGTTGTTGTAGAATTGATTGTTTGACTGGTCAATTGGATTGGGGCCTATGTGTTGGCTTGAGAAGTTTTTAGGTGAGTTGATATAACCCTTTACTAAAGTGGTTTAACTCACAAAGGCACGCATACAAGGTGTTTGATGAATTGTTTAAAAGAATTTATATGTACTTAATTGGGGCGAGTAAATACCTATTTATATTTATTTTATTATGTCAAAAGTTTGTTTCAAACAATATTACTATTAATATTAAGTTCTGAAACAAAAAAAAAACTCAATCATGTTTGGTTTGATGTAAATATATATCGGGTGCAACATAGGTATTTTTCTCCCCACATATATATACATACACATGTTAGTCATTGATATAAGTAGCTCTACAAATTAATGGTTGTTCCTTCTGCCAAAATATATATTCTGGAAAATTAGTGTCTGTCTGCATAAATATCACCGATTCACTATCAGTTGAAAATCTGAGTTGTTGGTTTAATTAGTTGGACTTTCCAGTTTGCATGGAGGAAATTACTTAATTTAGATGACTATTTTGATATATGTGCACAAATTTTTAGTTTTTTGTGTTATTATTATATGCCATTTTCATGTTAAAAATTCATGTAAGAAGTGAGAATATAGAAATAAATTTTGAATATTTATTTCATTCTTATGCCATACCTTACATTTAAGAATTCTAGAATAAGTATGGTTGAAAGATTTAGACTTGAAAAGTTATAAGAAGAAGTTTTAGAAAGAAAAGATTTTTGGAAGTATCATTTATTCTGAGAAGGGGTCATTGTCCAGACCGAGGGTCCTGACCAAGGCGTTGACTTCCTGAAACTACTTGTGCCAAAGTAGGGAGCACACGGGCCGAGAGTCTCGTTGCTGAGAATTTACTTAGCCAGGCTAAGGTATGATACATGAGCGCTGAGAACAATGAAGCGAGTGGCATCTCGTGGATTGGGCCTATTCAA
This sequence comes from Nicotiana knightiana, assembly GCA_005239525.1. Taxonomy (NCBI): domain Eukaryota; kingdom Viridiplantae; phylum Streptophyta; class Magnoliopsida; order Solanales; family Solanaceae; genus Nicotiana; species Nicotiana knightiana. The sequence continues at coordinate 12,355 of ML386649.1, read as the reverse complement.
TCAGGCTGGGATTGAACCCATGCCGATCACACGGTGACTAAGACAAAAATAGGTCAGGATTATTGGAACTCCCAAAGTATAAAATGAAGTAGTTATTTTATTTAGAAACAAAAAGGAAAGAATTTTTTTTAGAATATTCATAATCTGTTATTATGCCATTATTTTAGAATTGTTCTTATAAGATTTATGTTTTACATGCATTTAGAACCTTTGCTCATAATGTATATATTATTAAAGTTTCGTCCGTGTCGTTGAGACTCACTGAGTACAATAGATGGTACTGAGGTTCTCTTTTGGGAACCTACGTTGGTCTGTGGTACAACGTAGGAACCGGTTTTGTAGGCGAGCAAGCTACAGTTTAGGATTTCCCTCCTTTCTAGTGCTATTGGTGAGCTCCGCTTTTGTTCGTGGAGTATTCCTTAGAGTTATCTTTAGTTAGTTGTTTCTTTGTTTACTTAGAGAACTGGCCAGGAAATCTCATATCCTGAACAGTGCGTCCGTTTATTAGTAGAGGCTTCATAAACATAGTCGTGGGGCTAGGATTCAGATGTTTTTGATAATAACTTAGTAGTATTTCATTATTTTCTACGAATAAAGTTTTGGAGTTGGTTTATTTTAGATATTTAGATTAATTAAAAGAATTTGATTATAGTATTGCCTTATTGCATATAAATTTTTAAGTTATAATAGATTTGATAAGCGCAAATGGTTCGCTTGGTCATGTTAAGTGATCGGGTGCCGGTCCCGACTTGTTTAAAAAATGGGTCGTGACATACTTGGACCCAAGTCTTAGCTTGGACGAGCTCATGACCGGAGTTAGTTTCGCCTCCGGTAGCTCTGGCTTTGATCCTCTCACTGCTCGACTAAGTGTGCGTCTTTCATGACTTATAATACTTTTTACATAGTTTCAAATATGTATTACTTTATTTCAAAAGACATATAGATTTTATATCCTAATTCATATTCAAAAATTTGAAAACTTAACCCTCAAAATTCGAATTGTGCTGCCTAAAATAGGACAGATGAAGTAATATTAATGTGGCTAAAGTTACCAAAATAAGGTGCGCTTTGAGAATTGTCATGCTAAGAATAGTACTTCTATGATAAATACCACGGAATAGTTCTATTAAGTAATTTTATAGGTTCAGACTTCATTGCACAATATCAAAATAAGAAGGGAAAAGTGTCAGATTTATCATTGTTGTTAAAGTGGATAAGTGGTTGCGGCATAAGAAATGGAAGGGGAAGAGGTAGCATCGTGGAAGCTAAGGGGTTAAAATGAGGGTAGGATGCTGAGGTGACATGCCATGTGGCATTAACCTTATCAAAAGGTCAGGCTACGTGGATCTCTGTCAAAAATATGAGTATATTTGAATACTATCAAATCATCATTTTCAAACCACGACTTCATTCACCGTTTTCAGTTGACTTTATCTCAGGTGACAGGGGATACTAACGGTAGGGGTGTATTTATCTCAAAAGTATGACTGAGGATTAATATTAACAATATCTAAAACTGGCGGGGCAAATCTGACTCTTTTTCTCAAAGAAGAATAAGAGGAACTCTGACATTACCTGACGCGCACAAGTGGAACTCAGACTTGCACCATATTTCATTCTCTTATAATAAGCAGATTTTCTCAGTTCTTTTTAGTCAGTCTAGAAAAAATAAATTTTCATATTTTTATAAATAATTTTACGTTAAATTTTTTATTTTATCCTTAATGTGATTATTTATAGTTAGGCAAGTATCTATATCTCGTTTTAGACCATAAATTTTAAAAATTCTTTTTTTCTTTTTTAATTTTCGTATCAAGTCAAACATCATCTAATAAATTAAAATGGATGGAGTAGCTCTTTCATGCATCACCTGGTCAAAATAATATACACGTACGTTATATAATTTCACGAAATATTGACAAGATTGTGATTTTGTCAATGGCAGGGCGTAATTCCATTGGAAAACCAGCTGGAATATTTCAAAGAATATAAATGGAAACTTGAAAATGCAATAGGGAAAGAAAAGACAAAATTGCTAATAAGTAAAGCAACATTTATTATAAGTGCAGGGACAAATGATTTCGTTGTAAACTATTTTAATACCCCATTTCGAAGACAAAACTATAAGGTCTCTGACTACCAGCAATTCTTACTGCAATTGGTGCAGCAATTTGTCCAGGTAAATATTTTTCTCATAAATTAAAGCCACGTAAATGTTTTAAATTTGAATTTTATATATATATATATATATTCAAAAATTTAATATTAAATTGTGAAGATTGAACCCATCAAATATAAATCTGTGGTCCAAAGAACTTATTATTTTTAGACTAGTTTGGTTAATCAGGATAAAATGAATTTCTATAAGGTTTAGCTTTTGAAAATTCAAATGGTATATCAATAATTTAATGTGTTTGATATTTATATTTATAATTTGTAGTACAAATGAACTTTATGTAAATTGTTCTAGGGTTTGATGAACGAGGGAGCCCGAACGGTCGCCGTCACCGGAGTTCCGCCCATTCGGGTGTTTGCCGGTGGTAATCACGATAAATTCCGGCAGCACACTTCAACCCCGCCAATGTGTTGAGTCGTACTCTGCTGTTGCAAGAGAGTACAACTCGCTTCTTCAACATTTCCTAAAGACTATGCAAATCCATGACACAAAATTGTTCTACCTTGATATCTACAATCCTTTCAACGACATGATTCGAAATCCAACTAAATATGGTGAGCGCCCAAAATTTTAATATAATTGGCCGTAGCAAGTTCTCGGTCTAAGTTACTGATTTCACTTATTATAAGCAGAGTTGCATGAGTGACCGACGGGTATAAAGTGTTATTGGGTTCATTCGAACTCACTATATATTATGTAGCTTTGGCTCGAATCTATATATGTGTTAAACTTTTTATTAAATAACATTAACAATCGACTTTAACAACAACAATAAAAAGCTCGGTGAAATTTCACAAGTAGGGTTTGGGGAGAACTGTGTGTACGCAAACTTTACCCTTACCCTGGGGAGGTAGAGAGGTTGTTTCCGGAAGATCCTCAGCTCGAGAATAAATAATCGACGACTTCGAACCTAATAAATCAAATGATTTTTGGTAAAATTTCGAACTCGTACCTATAAAGGTCAAATTCTAGACCCCTACGTTTGATCTGATAGTGTAAAATTCTTCTATACTGTGGATGTATATAATAAGCTAGACTCTTCCTAATTAAGACCATACCTATAATTTTTTGCAGGTCTGACTGAACTTTCAATTCTCTGCAATCCAAAGTCAATTGTTTGCAATGATCCTTCACAATATATGTTTTGGGATTCAGTCCACCCTAGTCAAGTTACTTATTTTAGTTTGTTCCAAGCCTTGCGTCCTACAATTGATTTTGCAATCAAGCAATAAATAATATCTTTGTGACGAATTAGAAAATAAAAAATAAAAAAACAAGTGATCGAAAATTGATTTGAAACATGTATTTCCAAGTTTGGATAATTGTTCGGAACATACTAATTTCTGATTCTTCTCCCTTTTGTTTCCTTTATTTATTTCCTCCTTTGTAATTTTATGGAATATATTGCTCACAATGAAATCCTGAAGTAGATAAGTAATAAATACTTGCTCACAGCTTTAATGTTTTTGATCTCCTCATTGAAGTTAGGTCCCACATAAGATAGCAAAAATATTATAATATAAGTTGACGGGATAATACTATTCTGTCTCGGCCCTATAATAAATGAAACCTAATCAACTCTAATAATTAAACAAACTATAAATAAAGCATATTCATATATAAGATAGTGAAAATTGGATAATATATGGTTTAGAGGTCAGACAACTAAATTTTACACGAAGGTGAAATTTGTATATCATTGAATAAGACGAAGTATCTTTAAAAATTATCTTTACCCTAACTTATATCAAACATTAACATATCATAGTTATAAAACAAATTAACGGGCTAAAGCTTAATATCTCATATTTCCAAATTAAAGAAAAAAAAATCCAAAAATAGCTCCTTATATTTAGGCTTAGACTCGAAATCTTCTCTTTTTTTTGGTTGAAATAAGATTTTATTGATTAGAAACTACAAAGTCCTATTACATGAGGTTTCTACAGCCATTCCATTGGGATCGAAACTGTAAATATTATTAAACAAACTAATATTTTCCAAAGCATTAGCATTGCCAATACTAACTAGAGTTTTACAACATTCCTCCGAGATCATTCTGCCATATTCTTTTCCATTAGCATCATCCTTCATCGCAGCCTCTACATAAGGAGGAGAAACAAGAAGGATGGTTGCTTTATTCTTGTTTTGAAGCTTCAAACTATCCTTAGCCAAAAGATGTGCCACTACATTTGCTTCACGGAAAAGGTGTTTGATTTGCGGGTACCCCAATTGAGCGATTAACCACCTGCATGAATCAATAATGTGTTGATAAGTACGGTGCTTAGTTTGTAAAAGGTTTATTACCTCAGTTGAGTCAGTTTCCACTTCAATTGGATGTAACTTGTGTTGAATAGCAAGTCGGAGACCTTCTTTCAGGGCAAGGAGTTCACCTTGAGTGTTGCTAATAAGAGTAATATTTTTTGGTAGCCAATTATCCATTTCCCTTGACTATCTCGGATTATGCCTCCCAAGCCACCCTTTTTATTATTTGTAAAAGCACTCACAATTAATTTTATAGGTGTTCTTTGGGGGAGGTTCCCACACTATTTTGATTTCCTTCGTGTTGAGATTAGGGATAAAGACTCCTGTAAGGAACTTAAATTCAGTTGTTCTCATTATAGTCATTTGCACTGGAATGTCCTTTGATTCATTATTGATATTATTAGAATTTCGATTAATCCAAATGTGCCAAACTGCAAAGGGAAAGATATCCTTCCAGTCAAGACAAGAATGAATTCTACTGGGGTTCATAAGTCTGATGGTGTCTAGCCAGTGACTTTCCTTAGATAAAATGGGATCAATACCTAAATGACTCCAATATTTTTTGACTATGGGACAAGTCAGAAAAATATGAGTAGTAGTTTCTTTTTCTTTTCTACAGATAGTGCATGTATCGTCAATGTGCATGCCTATATGATGAAGGTAGCTTCTAGTGGGAATTTTATTGTGGTAACAAAGCCATAGTAGGAAGCGGATTTTTTTTGGGGTCCTTAATTTCCAAATCCACCTAAAGTCTGCCTTAGAGTCGTTGATAGGGTTTAGGAGACTTTAAGCAGTTTTTTGGCTAAACAATCCATTACTAGATAGGGACTAAAATTGAGTATCTTGGTGGGGTAATTCTTTTGGGGTGAGAGTGTCTTTGATGTCATCTACTATTGATACAGGGAGGGTAAAAGAGATTTTATCTAGCTTCCAATTATTATCGTCTAAGATCTCCTTTATTGTTAAGACCTCTTCATTTTTACTTAGGGGACCTTGAATTTTTTCCCTAATAGGTTGAAGGTCTGAACACCATTTATCGTACCAAAAGTTAATGCGCTCACCCTTTCTTATATTTCAGGCTATCCCTTTATTAAATAATTTTCAACCTCTCCGAATGTTATTCCAAATGAAGGAACAATTCTTAGGATTTGGTTTATGAGCATATTGGCTAATCAAGATTTGGGCCCAGGGGGAGGTGGCGTTGTTATAAAGTCACCAAGTGAGGTTTTTCCTATGGCCAGCTTTAACTAGCCCCAGTCCCCCCTCTGACTTAGGGTGGGTAATGATGTCTTAATTGATTAAGTGAAGTCTTCTTTTATCTTGAGTAGTCCCCCATAAAAAATTCCTTTGAAAACGATCAATATTGTTGAGAGTTTTTTTTTGGGAGCATAATATATTGCATTGTGTGATTTGGGATCATATTAAGGGTTGATTGTATTAAGGAGGCCCTACCAGCTAAATTGAGACAATTAACTTTCCAGTTTGAAAATGTAGATCCAATATCGTCTAAGATGTATAGGAAATCATTAGGATTAGGATGTTTATTATGAATTGGGAATCCCAAGTATTTTTCAAAGTTGTATTATATAAGAATGTTCAATATTCGAGCATTGAGTTTTTGAGTCGTTGAAGGATAGTTCTTAGAGAAAATAATTTTAGACTTAGTGTCATTGATCTTTTGCCCAGAAAGTTTACGGAAAAGGTATAGGGTATTAGCAATAGTATCAATAGTTTTTTCATTTACATTAGCCAATAATGTGAGACCATCGGCAAAAAAGACATGGGATAGGTTAGGGCCTTTTTTGTTAAAAGAGATAGGGTCCCAATTGCCACAATCAACTTGGTGATAGATGAATCTGGATAATATGGTTAAACTCAATGGTTTCCCACCTAATTTCAAGTTTACCAAGGGAAGAAAAGGAGCAGCTAATATGGTTGAAAATCCTAATCTCTCCCATTCTGAATGTATTCCTGTTGCTCAGCCCACACAATCTTGTGTTAATCAGCATGAACAGGAGTATGGGGTACCTGGCCTGACCAAGCAACAGTATGATCAGCTCATTTCCTTACTTCAACAGTCTCATGTCTCTGAATCTGGATCTTCACTCAACATCATGGCTTCTGCCAATTTTGCTGGTACATATTTGCCTAAAAGTGTAGCATATAGTTTTAATTCTGCATTGCTGACTCAATCTGATTCCTTAACCTGGATAGTTGATTCTGGTGCTTCTGACCATATGACATCAAACAAAGAATACCTTATTAACATCACACCACTACCAATTCCTTTTCTAGTTTCTCTTCCAAATGAATACAAGGTCAAAGTTACTTGTACAAGATCTTTTGTTCTAACTGAATCTATTGTCTTACACAATGTTTTATATCTTCCTTCTTTTAAACATAACCTAATTTCTGTACACGGAATTACTGAACAATTTGACTGTATAGTTCAGTTTACCAAAATTTTCTGTATTCTACAGGGCCCTTCTCTGAAGAAGCCTCTGGATCTTGGTAAACTGGACAATGGTCTCTACAAGTTCATATGGGAAAAACCTTCTCAATCTGAGAGTATTCTACCTTCTAGTTACAATAGTAGCTTATCATCTTTGTGCACCTCTAGTTCTCTTCTTCCTCTTCTACAAACTGTTTCTTCCCCATGTAATAAAGCTACTATGAATGATGGATTGTGTTTGGCATAACAGACTTGCACATGTTCCTTTTTCTAAGATGAAATGCATTTCTGAAATTTCACCTGTTACATCATCTGTTCAATCTTTCACTTGTGATATTTGTCCTATGGCTAGGCAGACTAGATTACCATTTCCTGATA
>ML386648.1:0-22548 GCA_005239525.1 Nicotiana knightiana | reverse complement strand
ATATATATATATATATATATATATATATATATATATATATATATATATATATATGTAGTGTGTTTGAAATTTTAGTATTAAATGAATATATACAATTGTCTGAAAATAATAGTATGCTCTCCATCTGCATTGGTTCTATTTCTTTTTGGATTGTATAATTCTTGCATTATATAATATGCTTTGCATGAATAATTTTTTTCCCATCGAAATTTATTATTCGAGATGCATGTATGTATATAAATATTGAATGCAGTCTAAATTTTATATTCAGTGTTTTGACTTATTATGATTTATTTAATATTTTTATCTCAACTCCACTATGACTTTATGCAATTTGTTGAATTAATTGTTAAAATTTTCTTTTGATAGTGATAAGACATTAATTTGAAGGATACAATAGATGTACCATTTGCTAGAAGAAATTTAATTCTAGTTTCTGGGCAAAATAAGAGATGGATATTTGTTTTAAGTTTCGAATAACTCTTGAATTATTGGGCTTGATAAATATTTTATCTCTTGTGGTACATGAATGAATGACCATGTTATTTTATATTAATATCTCTCTTGAACAGAACAATATTAGTCTATCTCATAAGAGAATATATTCTTCATAATTGAGTAAAACTTATCTGTGCACCTTTGTCTAAATCATATTAATATGGATATGATTTCAAGTTGGTCAAGGATGTACCTTAAGGTTCATTGAAAGTAGAGACAGTACCAATTTGTGGATCTTATTTGGAAGAAAATTTGACTAAAGAATGTTTCCTTCAAAAGGAATAAAGCTAGTGATAAGCTAGAATGAATCCCTTCTGATTTGTATGGTTAAAGGAACATACTCGTAAGAGATAAGTTTGAGTATTTTGTGACGTTCATAAATGATTACTCAAAATACTAATACATTTAATTGATGCACCGTAAGTCTTAATGATTTAAGTAATTCAATGCTTTTAAGATTTGAAACGGAGAAGCACCAAAGAAATATATTAAGTTACTGCAATTTGATTGTAGTGCGAGCATCTCTCTAAAGAATTATTTTGTTACTTATCAGAATAAGAGATTATATCTCAATTGTCTACACTGTAAACTCCATAATAGAGTGGTGTGGTATAAAGAAGAAATAAGTCTCTTTTGGACATGTATAGATTAATGATGTGTTATTCAGATTTGCCTTATTCGTTTTTGGAATATTTCCTACAAACTGCAAATTACATTCTGAATTTAGTTTCTTCTAAGTTAGTACCTGTGACATCTATAGAACTGTGGACTGAATGTAAGCTCATCCTGTAGCATGTTCAGATATAGAATTGTCTAGCACATATGCTGAAAGGGAAAGCGGATATGTAAGTTGGAACTAAGAATGGATATGTGCATGTTTATTGAATATTCAAGAAAACGAATGGAGGTTTATTTTATTGTCCTAAAAAAATAAGGCGATTGTTAAAACAAATGCATCTTTCTAGATAAGGACTATTCAATAAACCATGTTCCTAGAAGTAAACTATTTTTATAGGAACTAGACAAAGAAATAACTAGATGTTCAAGAACATCAAAATTCACACGTCGGAATTGATGTTCCATTGCATTTAAATAGTGGGAGAATGTTGATAGACAGAATATGCCTTTGTCGAGTGAGATTTGATGTTTGAACAATGAATACTATAGTAAGAAGTAACTAACATTTCAATATCGTAAGGTAATAAAGGTAATAATAGTAGTACTTCGTCGTAGTGGGAGAATACTAAGAAAAACCATAGTTCGGTACACACAATGGGATAGTTTCGGTAGAAGGATCCCTACAGAGTTTAATACCAAACTAGATAGTTACGACAAAGCACTACTGGACAAATATTGCATCAGAAATAACTTGGCAAGATTCTTTAACAAAACCTTATTTGGTGAAGACTTTTATTAGTCATGTAAAAAATGCCTGAGAAAGTTGTAGATGCATGGTTATGAGTCTAAGTAGGAGAATGTTGGGGCATATACTATTAACCATGCGTTTAGATATAATATATTCTAATAATTTTCATGGTTAAAAGTCTAAGTGGGAGATTGTTTGGATAAATACTATTAACCATGTGTTTGATTTAGATATAGTATTTATTATGATATAATTGTTCATTCAATTTTAATAAAGTTTTAAATAGATCATATATTAGTCTGTGTCCTTTGCTTATATAGTAGATGATTTAGTGTATAGAGTTTAGCTTATACAGGGAAGATTAAATTATCGGTTCTTATAAGTATAAAGTTTGAGTTCACAATCTAATGATGGAATTAGACAATTCATCAGGAATGATTGTAGCACAAGATTAAATATAATTTATCTTGATTATGAGAATGGGTTTAATTCCAACTTCTTGTGCTAGTACATTTTGTATGTATTGAACGAACCAAGTAGAGATAAGTATTTTATATTGACTTAATAAAATAAACTCTCTAGCCATTAAATGTACTTATACTCTTAATCTTGACATAATTATTATTAGCTGCGTATATTATTATTGTTTTGATTTATTAAAAGGCGAGATTCGTTCATGGGTCAATATGCCTGGTAAATTGGACGATAACAATGTACATTGGCGAACTAAAAGTTAGTTGATGGAATCCATGTCTCGATTTAGAGATTGATGATACACCTTTATGAAAGCTTATAAGTTCTCATGCGTAAACTCGGCCGATGATTAGTATCTGAATCTTAACATGAGGAGTTAAATAAAATTTAATGGATGAATTTCGAAATTGAATAAGGAGTGCAATTACGAATTTTTAGTGGAATAATTTGTAATTAATTATATTAATTTCAAAAATTATAAATTAATTCCATAATTGAAAGCCTTGATAATTAAATTCTATGGTTTATGTTGTGCCTGAATAATAGGAAATAAAGGAATCCTTTTTCTGGTGGAAAAGAAAACCCAACAGGTTTTGAAAAAGGGTTTTAACCCTTAAAATTTGTGCTATAAATACATAAGGTTTTTCACCTAGAAGAAGAAGATGGTGGCCGAAATTTTCAGCCCCTTTTCCTAGAAAATTTCGCTCACGCGAAATAACTATTTTTGAATATTATTTGGGTGAGACAGTAGAAGACCGTCGAATGTTCGGAGATTATGATCGTGCGGGTGGTGGAGATTTCAACGAGACGATATGAAACTGAAGGCTCACATGACTAAAGAGCCGTGTTCACGCTTCAAGAGGTAATTCGTGAAATCCCGTTTATACTAGTTATCTAGATTACGTGTGAATTTGATACTGGTATTGCTTCCGCTGCTTATAATAATTCAACACAAATAACGTTCAAAAAAAAATATTCAAATAATCAAATATGAAAATGAATCTAGGGTATATCTACTATATCCTTTAACACCTTTAATTCGTCAGATAAACCCCAGTTCCAGGGGCTTTCGCTTTCTTCAAATAGTTAACAGGATATCATGAAAAGCGGCTGAACTAGGACAATGAGCGCAGCGGTCTAATTTTACCGTCTAATGGAACTTGAATCGTATTATTACAATTGGAATTGTGATTATTTTAGCTTCCCATCTGATATTTGTTATCTGCTTTGAGGTCCGATTAATCCAAATTTGTCGTAACTCGTAAAGCACATTAAAAAGAAAAATATTTCTTACCAAGACTTTTTCTTATTCTCATGACTCAAATCTAAGATCTCTGGTTAACGACAAAGTAATCCTACCTGTTCCACCAAATTGAATTGTGATTTTTGATCATTAGGATGTACCTCAAGACTTGGACAGAATTTCATCCAGTTGGCGTGCAAGTTGGTTTTACGAAAGATGAGACCGAAGCAATTAAAAGTATTGTCATTATCTAGAAGACCAGTTCAAGCTACAGTCTAATCTTAGAGAACACACCTTACTGGCCAAAGCCAACTCACTACTACTAAATATAATAATCTTTTTAAATGTAAGTTTCTCCTTTTGTTTTCTTAATAAGTTTTTGTTAGCATACTTTTTGCATAATCTTGTTTCTTATTATTCCCTTTCTCATCGTCAGCTCTCTATGATTAATTAACGATCATATCATATTTTCATGCTGACTCCATGTTTTGTTAGTTTGATGTATCGAGACGTGAAAGTGAACTTCTATATTTTAGAGAAATTATGTAAAAAGAAAATAGAAAAGATGACAGCCTAATAGAATTATTTGTACGCTATAGCATCTTCGAAAGGATGGTAAATGGCATACAGATAGTTTTGGGTTGACATTGTTTTGGACTCCACTCAAGTAATACGAGGAGCTTATAGTTATCAAAAGTGTGTTTTCTCTCTCAATATTTAATGGAAAAGTTGATCCATTATGTTGTATACTTCTTTACATCCGATGTCTGCAAGAAGTTGGTAACATCCTATTTTATGCGTGTTTCATATTGAAATCCTAGCTAATTTAGATCCACGCCATATACGTTCGTTAAAGAAAAAATTTCTTTGTACTGAATTCTTTTTTATTTTTACCCTCCTCACTTTAATTAAATATGGAGGATCATGCCCATCTTCTGAAATCACTAATTAAAAATTAAAAGATCTTATTCATTCCATCACGACCTCGTACTTCCCCTTAAAAATATAAACATATTGGGCCACTACCAAAACTATTTGATTTGCAGTAAGCATTTAAACTATAAGTGTTGACAATATAATAGTCGTTTACACTATCATTGTAATTTCATATGCTGTAGAAGATAAATTATCTTACTTTTTTAATTACTAATTTCTTTTATTATAAATAGCTGCTTATAATTATTACTCCCTTTTAAATGACCTGCAATGTACGTAATGCCAGTGTTGTAGAAGCTAAACTCTTTGCTATAGATTAATAGTATTAGAAATGGAACAAAATGAATTAAACTCAAACTTGACGCATCATAGTTGGGGAAGAAGCCATTTTCCATTTCACATTGTTCCCTCCAAGTATCTTCCATGATCACGCCTTTAACTTTAATGTAAAACCTTCCAAACATGACAACTCTCCTTGAAGATCCAAACAAAGGAATAAGGCAAAGTTGAACTAATCATGCTTACTCAGCTTGAGCAAGTATTAAGAAAAGATTAATTTGATCGTTATCATCCGACTAACCTCATAACTCTTATTAGTGGTTGTTTAACCAAAAAATAATTTTTGTAGTCAAAGTTAATATTAGAATAAATCAGATTTCTAATAATCAAGTTTACTTCACTTTTCTAAATATAAAAGAGTAAAAAGTAATCGAAGTTAAGGAAAATAAATCTTATTGATGATTGTTGCTTCCTCCCAAGAATTGCAACAATCTTCCATCAAGCAGAGAAGTAAAAGAAAAAGACTGATCGCATATGTTTGTGAATTTCTTAATGATTGTACAAAGTAAGGTAAGGGGCGCTTAAATAAGGATATGATATGTAACTCCTTTCCCCCATTTAAATCCTGCCTGTTATTAACATTAAATTTATTAATCGCCCGTTACTCATATTATACGTAATAGTTATGGTAATAATAAACAATCGCCTATAATCAGGGATTATGCTGATTCACTTTCCATGTCTGTAACTGCCAATTAATCTTCCTCTCTTTTAGTCTTCAGGCATCTCGTGCTTATCTTTTCTTTTTTAGTTGTCAGATACGGTATTTTTTGTAATTAATCTCGTAGGTGTTTTAACCGCGGCTCATCATTCTTCCTTATTTATCTCATTCAAATGCCACCTGTCAACATATCGTTAACCCAGGTGTCATATCTATTTTTCCACCAATACAGATAGTCCCCCCTCCTCCCCCCCCCCTCCTCACTTTCTGAATATTCTCAACTGAATATTCGGAAAGTGGTAAGTTTATTTATGGCGGGAATGTCTTGCCGTTTCTTCCCAACATCATTATGTTTTCTTTAGAAGCGAAGAGACATACGCCTTTTCCATTTAACGCTTGATGACACGTGTTCCGCTATGATTGGATTTGCAGTTTACAACGCCTTTTTAGGGTTTTCTGCGGCTGCATCAGTTCGAAGTGATGGTTCTATGATGATGGCTCATTATGACATTTCCTTCTTATAAATACCACATCACATAGTATAAAAAAACTTGTTCTACTTTATTGCATTCCCCTCCAAACTTCCTCTTCCTTCGTGCTTTTACCACTGAAAAATAGCTTCACGTTCTTCAAACCTTTCTTCATCATCAGACACACGAAAAACGATCATTGTTGACAAACTTCCTCCTTTTATTGCCCTAGTTAGGAGTAGAAGAGTGGTAGGCGTCGTAGTTTAGGCTCCATATAAAGTTATTGCACCACTCCTTCTCAAAAGAATACTTCTAAATCCTCCTCGTCTAAAGCTAAAGCTTCATCAACTCCTAGATCTTCTTCCAAAGTTAGAGATCATAACGAATCATTACATGAGCCTGTTGTTTCTGAGATTGTTCTTCATGAATTTTCTTTCACATTGGACTGTGAAGCATTGAAAAAAGAGGTTTCTTCCGTTTCAGCTCTTAATCCTGCCATCATTATCCTTCTTTAATCACCCCTGGCCTTCTCCCTTTAGTACACCGTGAATGTAATTGGAAATATGATTTCCCTGTCATAGCTCTTGGTGCTGATGATCGAATAACCATTTATAGTGATGGTTTTCGTTCATTTATACATACTCCTTTAATTTAGGATTCAACCCTCCTATCAAACTAGTGATCATCAAGTTTTGCCGCTATTTTAACGTGTGCCTTGAAAAAATATGCCCAATAATATGGAGGGCAGTACCTTACCTTTGTTACTTGTCAGGCTTAATCTCAGCTCCATTCAATTTCCTTCATCTTTTCATCTATACTCCTCGAAGCTTTTTCACGAAGGTATTTTCGTCCTTGTAACGAGAAGTAAGAAAGTTTTAGTCAGTCCCGAGGATGATTGTGACCGTGGCTGGTATGCTCGGTTCGTGGTTGTTCCCACTCATGATTTAGTGGGTGATGAAAATAAGCCTTTTCTTGAGAAGTGGAACTTTGCATGTGAGTATTTTTCTTCGCCACTTTGGTTTTTAGAATTTTGATTTCCTCATTCACTTTTTTTCTTACTTTTCAGCAATAATGGAAGTTTTTGGTGAACCTCCTGTATTTCTTGATTGGGTAGAAAAAATATTGTCTGGCGCCCCTATGGATCAAAGATCTTTGAAATTTCTCTCTCAAAAGTTTGGATGGAAAGTGAAAACCCACGGTATTCTATTTACTTTACCATGAAACTTCCTTTTTGTGACTTCGCCTATTCTGACCTCTTCTACTATTCTCAGGATTTGCTGTTTGTTTCATTCGTCTTGCCTCTATTCCTGTAGCTAGACTCATCGTTAGCGCTGCCCAAGAATAGCTTTTATGTGTGTCCTCTTCAAAGAGGAAAAATTAAGAAACCTGCGCCACTGATGAAGGAGATGAAGATGAAGGCTCTTTAGTGAAACATCCACGAGTTAGGAGGCGCGTCGTTTTAGATGGTGAAGCCAATTTTCCCCAAAATCAGCCTTCAAACTTCATGCCCTTCATCTAGTTGATGAACCTGGGAATGTTCCCTTGATCATCTCAGAAGATGAAGCTACTAGTTCTGCTTTGAACCTCGCTCAAGTCCCACTGAAAGGCTTTTCACTTAAGTATTTGAGGGTGACGAAGGATTTGATTTTGTTTTTGAAGAGACATCCCTTGCTTCTCTTCCAATGACTCCTGCTGCTCCTTCTGTCATTCCTACTTCTGCTACCACACCTACTATAACTCATGTTGTCTTTCCTCGTGAAGAGGTTGGACCTTCTAGTGGATGAAGTAGCATGAAACAGGTTCTAATTAAAGTCCCCGAGGATGCCAATTTTCTTGAAGAAGTCTAATCGAGCTGCACTTTGGTTAAAACCATTGATCATCCCTCTTGAGAGAGAGAAACTTGAGTCTCATACCTCCATAACTTTAATGAATGATGTCATTCATTCCGCCCTTAAGGTAAACTCTTCTCTTATTATCTCTTCTGTGTTTTTTAAAAGTTTGTAACTCTCTCACCTTGCCTTATTTTTGCAGATGAATTTAACAAGTATGAAGTTAATGAGGAGGATAGCTTGGACTGAGCAGTAAGTTGAAGAGTTGCGTACAAAGGCTGATAAATGGAGGGTTCTATACCTTCAGCTTGAGAAAGATGCTCTTGTCGAGGAGAAAGAATCTTTGGGGCAACAACTCAAGATTACCACTACTGAACTAGCAGTTTTGAAAGCTTCTTCCAACCAGGGTGAAAAGGAGAAAGACAGAATTGAAGCCTTCTTTGCTGAACAAAACTCAAGGGCCACTAATGAAATTAGGAGCTTGAAAGAGTTTTTAAATCAGAAGGAAGTGTATGCGGGTGATCTGGTTAGAACATTGACACAAGCTCAGGAGGATCTCTCTGCTTCTTATGAAAAATTTAAGTTCCTCGACGCTACTCCTGAACCTTTGAAGGTGTCTTATGAAGATTTTGAAGATGAAAAGGAAGACTTGAAGGCTGAAATAGAGCAATTGGAGAAAGACTACGAGGCTCTTGAAGACAATCTAACACTTGATGTTAGTTGGGCTTTTTTGAACGCGCATCTTGAGACTTTGACCGATGCTAGCCAGGAAGTCTTTGACCTCAAAGCTGAGATTGACAAGGCTAAGGATGCAATTAAAAGCACTCAACAACGTCAAAGTTTCTCAACACCCAAGGACGAGAGTTCCAAGGGTGATTTGAGTAAAGACGGTCCCGATGCCCAACCTTCATCTTCTCCTCAAGTCGATCCTTCTGCCCCTGCTGACGATGCTTCTTAGCTTCAATCCTCCTAGTGATTGCTATTTTAAACGTGTTTGTTTCATTTATGTTGATGGGATGATTTTGTTTTTGATATCATTATCAATATAACTTCGTTGCATATCTTATGTATGCTTTTGCTCTTTAATTCGAGCTTTTTCTTGTGTTTTTTTTAAAAATAAATGCTTTAATACGATATGGCTAAAAACACAGTCTATTTTATAAAATAGGGCCTTTTTATATTAACAACACTGATAAAGACGACGTCTCATCTTCATATTGACGTAAAGATGTGAAATATGAAGTAACTTGAAGAAGTTTTATTTAAACTTTCAAAAAAATATTCATGTACAATATTTTCATAATTGCGTTCTTTATAATAGGTTTACAAGTACGAGTTTGACTATCCCGTGACTATATTTATGGCCTCAACCTAATAGCTCTTGGTAGTTTCTGCTGAATCTTCAGTTCCTTACTTCCCAATCCTTCTGCAAGCTTGAAAATTTGAAATTTTTTCTTTAAATTTGAATTTTTCTTGTGATGACCCAAAAGGTCATCCCGTGTAATTTTAGCTAAATCTGTGTTCTGACGTCGTGAAAGACTCCTTTTATCTCACCTCAATGTACATGCGCATCCCGGGCGTGTAGCCGGGAAGCCGTTAAGTGGAAATTGATAAAATGATGATTTTGTATTAATTATTTGAGTAAAGTTGACTTTGGTCAACATTTTTGATAAACAGATCTAGACCCGTGATTTGATGGTCCCGAAGGCTCCGTAGGAAAATATGGGACTTGGGCATATGCCTGGAATCGAATTCTGAGGTGCCAAGTCCGAGAAATTAATTTTTGAAGAAAATTATTTTCTTAAAAATATAAAGGTTTTTGAAAATGAGATTTGATGCGAAACCTGTGATACCGGGCCCATATCATGGTTTCAGAGCCCAGAATAGGTTCAATATGTCTATGATGTGTTATCTATGAAATTTGGTAGGAAACGGACTTAGTTTGACGTGATTCGGATCGAAAATGGAAAATTTAGAATTTTTGGAAGTTTAAAGGAATTTCATTGATTTTGAGGTTTACTTCGATGTTTATGATGTTATTCTGGTGTTTTGATTACTTGAATAAGTCCGTAGGATGTTCTTGAGGTTGGGTGCATAATTGGTTTGGAGCCCCGAGGGCTCGGGTGAGTTTCGGGTAGGCGTCAGGGTGGTTTAACTTAGAAAAATCTGGTTTTTTCTGTTGTATCTGGTGTCCAGGTCTTTTGACCTTCGCGATCGCGGTGCACTGCATGCAATCGCGATGAGAAAGTCTGGGAGGGGGTGGAATTACCCTACGCGAATGCGGAGCTTGGGGAAAAAGCTCTACGCGAGCGCGAGGGGCCTCACGTGAACACGTAGTGCAAATGTGGGGTTGAAGGGATGGGTAACTAATACTCTATGCGAACGCGGTTGCTTGGTCACGATCACGATGGTCCAGGTCCAGTACTCTACATGATCGCAATAGGCCTGTCGCGATCGTGTAAGCTTTTTTTGCCCAGTCATTTATTTTGTCCAAAAAATAGAACACTTACGGGAATTACACCATTTTTCATAACTTCTTCTTCTCCACACCTCCTTGGGCGATTTTTGAAGAACCTCTTCACCATAGCTTCATAGGTATGTAATCCTAACCTCGTTTTCTTCCATTTATATCAACACTCACTAGATTCTAGGCCTAAAAACATGTGATTAAGGGTAGAAAATTCGAGTTTTGAGTAGAGTTAGGGCTTTTTGATTATTTGAGAATTTGACCTCGTTTTGGGATCGGATTTCAAAACAAATTATATATTCGGTCTCGTGGGTGAATGGGTGATCGGGTTTTGGTTCGAACCTCGTGTTTGGACCAAGCGGCCTCGGGGGTCGATTTTTGGAATTTTGGAAAGAAAGTTGGGAATTCTATATTTAAGCATTGGAAATAAATTGTTAAGCATTTATTGATGTTATTGAGTCAATTATGTCTAGATACTATTGATTTGGACTCAGGTTCGAAAGGAAAAGCGGTGCTTGAGGCTTGATTTTGATCTTCCGAGTCGAGGTAAGTGTTTGGCGTAGCCTTAGCTTGAGGGAATAGGTATTGAATCCTAATTTCTACGTGTGTATTCCATGTTCAATGTATATGTGAGGTGACGAGTACCTATATATTGTTGTCAAGCATGACCGTGAGTCAAAAATTTGCAATTATATGATATTTATTGGCTTTTACTGTGTTTATGGGTTTAATATCAATTTGATAGCGATTCATTTGGTGGGAAGGGTATTGTTGAGTAGTTGATCGGTTGAGGAACTTTATGCACGAGGGGACATTCCGTGCCATATTTATGTTGTTTATGCACGAGGGGACATTCCGTGCCATATTTTATATAGTTATGCAGGAGGGGACATTCCGTGCCGTGTTATGCTAAAAATATGCACGAGGGGACATGCCGTGCCGTTTCTTTTCACTTGTTTATTTCGTGTTGTTAATTCCCGTTATTATTTTCGGATGTTTAGACTGTTGCTTCATTCCGTCATTTCAGTAATTGCTATCCCTTTTCCCCAGCATGTTCCCCGTTATTGTACTTACTGTTTATTTCTTGTGGTTATTTCCTGTTATATTTTATTTAAACTGCACAGGTGATATTATTTGTCGTTTCCTAGCCTCGTCACTACTTCGACGAGGTTAGGCTCGGCATTTACTCAGCACATGGGATCGGTTGTACTGATGGTACACCTGCACTTCTTTATGTTGTGCAGATTACAGAGACGGAACCAGTGGGCATTGATCGAGGGAGTATTCTTCAGTCCACATGCGACACTGAGGTAGTCCCGTAGACGTTCGCGGGCCTTGGCGTCACCTCCCTTATCTCTCTTTTCTATCTTTTCACGTAGTTCCAAGACAATTGTACACATTTATTTCAGACCTTTATTTTTAGTAAATCTAGACTGTCCGTGAGATTGTGATACCAGTTCTGGGGGTGTATTTAAGGAAATTTCGTAAGATTTATTATTTAAGTTGTTGAATTTCTTATCTTCCTCATTTTCTAATTATAACTGTTCTAGTTTACTACTGTTATTTCAATTGTTATTAATAAAGAAATAGTAAATTTAACCAAAATGTTGGCTTGTCTAGCGTGTTCAATTTAGATGCCATCAGGACCTGAAGGTGGGATTTCGGGCCGTGACATTTCTTCAGGGTTTTTCCTTTGGCTATTGAGAGCTATGCTTTTGTGATGTACGTCTTATTTTTTAAAAATATATTTCTTCCATATGCATAGTCCCACCAGTATTTGTGCTTTGAATCATGAAAACTTGATCACTGGATTAATTTCTCTCCTTGGTCCTTTTCCTGAAAAAAATAAAAGAAAATGCATACAGAACTCGAATGTAACTTTTTATATGATGAATGCTTAACCCTTTCCATCAGAGTTGTTTTGACCTAAATCGGGAATAATTAAGTATTTTGCGTGCCTTTTGGGTTTAATGTCATCATCTTGTACGAATTAGCTTTTTTTCTATCATCTTAAATGGTTAGTACATTTTAAATGAACAAAACAAAAAATGAATTTTTAGGATACATTATTGTGGATACTTGCTCAAAAGCAATACTTCTTCAAGTGAATCACGTTCTAATTGGAAGGTAACTCTTTCCCGTCTATAGTTTCCAATTCGTACTCTCCTTTTCCAGTGATATGGGCCATCCTAATTTGGACTAAGTTTCCCTACATTTGCTGCATGTGTTGACCGAAACACTTTCTTAAGGAAAAATTCTCCAATCTTGAAGTATCATAGATTTGTCTTTCTGTTGTAAAACCGCTCAATCCTCTACTTTTGTGTAGCCATTCGTACCAAAGTTGCTTCCCTTCTCTTCTATTAAATCTAAATTTGTACAAAGTTCTTCCTCATTTGATACCTAATTTTCATGTATGTACGTTGTACTTCGCTCTCCTTTCTCTACTAGAATTAAAGTTGCAGTACCGTACATAAGTAAGAATGGTTTTTCTCTCGTGCTTATTTTTACCGTTGTCCTATAAGCCCATAGTACCCAAGGTAGCACTTCAGGCCACCTACCTTTCGACTCTTATAATCTCTTTTTTGTACTGTTGTCTGTCACGCCCCAAACCTGAAGAGGCATGGCTGGCACCCGGTACCATACTCGGCCCGAGCATATCACTCTGTAACTATGACCTCTGGAGGGAAACCCTCAACTTAGACCGATGAGGCCATATTCTGAAATTTCTGAAAATAACGCCTCTCTCATCTGTGGGGTAAATATACCCAAAAGCTGATATACATAACTGTGCAGGCCGATGAAGCCGCCATGAACATCTACTGATATACAAAATATACAGGACTCGTCCACAAGTCTCTAGATATAACTGAACTATACCATGGTCGGGACAGGGCCTCGACCTACCTGTCAAACATGTATATATAAAATGGATTCCAAGGTCTAGAACTGGTAACTTCGAGGAAGTAGAGCTTACCAACCAAGATGATGTTTGATTCTGTCTGTTAGGAGGGTCTGTCCAACTATCAATCAGGACCTGCAGGCATGAAATGCAGCGTCCCCAGCGAAAGGGACGTCAGTACGGAATAATGTACCAAGTATGTAAGGCAACATAATAACTGAAAGCTGAAACTGAACTGATAATATAATAACTGAAAGTAACTGGGAGTCAAAGATAATCTAAAGATATGCTTACCTACTGATACTGACTCAACTCTCTCAATATAGTAAGTAAAATAGTTGTCCGGTATGTGTAACTGCTCTACCGTAGTAGGCTCTCTCATAGGCGCTCGGCCACAGTAGGCTCGGTATATAACTTACCATCTGATTAGAGGTTTCCCAATAGGGGCCTACCCATCGATTATAGCTTGATGGTGGTGAAAATACTGTAATACTATATATATCGACCCTTTGCTCTCTTGACCGGAAGAAGACAATACTTAACCGAATATAAAGTTCCGATAAGGGTGAATACTATAATTTATGAAACTAGGATAATGTACATAAGTTCAGGAATACGAACTTCTCTTTATGCCTCGTTATCAAACTCATGTAGTTACGGGATCATGCCAAAATGAAGAGAAGGTTTATCCTTAACATACCTTAAACTCATTGAGTCCTTAATATCTTCCAAGCAATTCTTCAAACAACTCAACTCAGACTATCATAACATAAGCAGATTCAAAATGAGTGTTGAGTAAAGGCTAAGTCTGTAACTTAAGCTAGTAGCTCGATTTATGTAAATTTGGGCAGCATCTCACTTGTAAAAAGGGCCTCCTCTAGTACCATATACCAACAAAAACAACCATAGAAATACAATGAGAACAACATCAACAATAGGGTATAAAATATTTCATTAACAAGTCATCAACATATCACGACGAACGACAAACTCAGATTGAATCCCTTCAGCACCCTTCAGCCCTATTATCACCCATTATAGACTTCTTATATTAACTTAAAAACAATATTAACATGATAATGGAGTCATTCATTAATGATTCTATCCTTATACCATATATTTATAACAACAAAAACAATCCACAACTCTAACTATCTTCAATTAGCAACTTTATTCACTAGTTCATGTCTAGCCCATCCATTTAACTTAATAAAAATCAAGATAACCTTAAGAACATGAAAGAACACAATAAAAATACCTCCTACAGTAACTTCAAGTCGAAATCCAAGTTATATTTAGCTTCCAACAGCCCTCAATGGCAATACAACACCGTAGAAGTGACTTAAGCTAATCCAAGTATTATCTTGTAGTTTATCACACTAACAACTTAACCAACATAACAAGAAAACTTAAGCACAATTATTACTCTATTATAATAACCTTATCCATTAGCAACAACTTAAAATTTCAGCGAAACACAACCCACAACTATCCTCAATGATAACACAATCTTAAAGAGGTGTTGTTCTTCACTAGAACTAACTTTTGATGTTGAAATATGGTGTAATCCATTTGAAAGACTTGAAATAACCTAGGGTTGATATGAAAAACTTGGGAGAGTATTTTACAGAACTTAAACCACTTTAAAAAACCTCCCACACGATATGGAACCACCCAAAAATCAGCAACAACAAGAAGAACAAGAAACTTACTAGTGCGACGGGATTCCCAACACTTGATTTGTGTTGTTTGCCCTTTGTTTGGGTCTTGGATTATGAGAGAACCTTGAGAGAGTGTTTTAGGTTTCTAGGGTCTGAATATACTTAAAATTAATGAGTTAAAACGGGGTTGAGGCATCTTATATATATCAATGTATCTCAACCGTCATTGTGGGTCCCATAGAAAGCTGCTTGGCGTTGTCTCGCAAAAATGTGAATATCTCTCTACTCTGATGTCGTATCGACAAAAGGTTTAATGTGTTAGAAACTAAACTCATAGATATTCAATTTGGTAGGTAGATCACCCCATAATTATTAGTAAAGTGGGAGAAAATTGCATCTGCATTTTACCTAACTTTCAACACATTTATGAATGTAACTTGTGATGATCTTTGCCAACTTTTGTTCCACAACTTGTTTGACTTAAAAACATAACCTACGACTATCATACGACTAAACTCACTAATAACATAACCTCCTTATATTTTTAAGCACCCTAGTCTCATCACAAAAGTACACGTTATAACATTCCCAAATTGTCAACATTCGACGGAACTTATTTTCTTCAATTTGTGTAGCTTCTTAGCCTTTCAACCCTCTAGGAACTTTTTATCCATGATCTTAAAGATTTGAAATATCCAAGGTAACATGATTTTACTTACTTTATGTACCCTTAAAGATGATCTCATTCTGAGCTTACATCAATTGACTTACGAATACTCTTTCGTACGAAGCTATGAGGTGTAACATTGACAATTATTTTATTTGTCAACTCTGCTTGTCCATTAGCTACAGGATGATATGGTTCTGAAGTAATTTGCTTAATTTTCTATCTTTTGAAAGAACTAGTAACGTTTTCACCCACAAACTTTGGCTCATTGTTGTATAGGATTTCTTTTGGGACTCCAAATCGACATATAATATTTCTCCAAATCTTCCTTTTCTCGAACCTGTTTGAAGGCACCTGCTTCCATCCACTTTGAAAAATAATCAGATAAAATTAGTAGAAACCGTACTTTTCCTGGTACTTGAGGCAAAGGACCTACGATATCCATTCCACACTTCATAAACAGCCACAGTGATATGATTGAATGAAACAACTCTGCAAGTGGATGCATATTGTTAGCATACCGTTGGCATTTATCGCACCTTGTTGCAAAATGTTCCGCTTCATCTTTCATGTTTGGCTAATGATATCCTGCTCTTATCAGCATTTTTACCAACGACCTTCCTCCAGCATGATTTTTACTATGTTCTTCATGTACTTCTCGCATCACATATTCAGTTTGTGATGGACCAAGGCATAGTGCTAAGATTCTCCCAAATATTTTGCGATACAAATTGCTTTCTATTAAGCAATATTTAGCAGCTTTCATTTGGACGACTTTCCATGCTTGGAATTGTCTCAGTAGTTCTCGCACCTTTTTCAACTATTGTTGCATTCACGTCTCTCTAGCCACATAATTCCCTTGCATTTGATTTACCACCAATTTCGTGTCACTTTTGATTTTAATTTTTTCAATCCCAAGTTCTCTTGCAAGCTCCAAACCCGCAATTACTACCTCATACTCTGTTTTATTATTAGTAATTAGATAGCATTTTTTTTCTTGCCTTATAATTTCTTCCGAAGGTGAAATTTAAATAATACCTAAATCTGCACCTTTTATATTTGAGGACCCATCAGTATATAAGGTCCAAGTCCCCAGATTAGATCTAGTAAATACCCGTGCCTCTTTTTCAACTTCAGGAATTAGGTTCGAGCTTAAATTAGCTACAAAATCCACTAATACCTGAGATTTTATAACAGTTCTAGGCTGATAGATAATATCATATTCACTAAGCTCTATGACCTATTTAGCTAATCTTCCTGATAACTCTTTTTTACGCAATATTTTTTTTTAATGGAAAAGCAGTTATAACATATATAGGATGAAATTGAAAATAAGGACGTAATTTTCGTGATGCCATTATCAATGCTAGTGCTAGGTTTTCTAAAGGAGGATACCGTGTTTAAGCATCCAACAAATATTTGCTAACATAATAAATTGGAGATTTCTTACCTTTATCGTCTCGCACTAGTATCACGCTTATTTCTATTCTGATACATCTAAGTAGACGAGTAACCTTTCTCCGTCTCTTAGTTTGATAACAAGGGCGGTTTTGGCAAATACAATTTCAAATCCTTCAAAGCTTGTTGATATTCATTAGTCCATTCAAATTGATTTTATTTTTTCAATATTAAAAAGAATTTAAAACACTTCTCTGAGGATTTAGATATAAATCTCCCCAAAGCTTCTACTCTACATGTTAATCCTTGTACTTCCTTCTTGCTTGTGAGAAGATCAGATATTTCTTCAATTGCCTTGATTTAAGCGGGATTCACTTCGATCCCCCTGTTAGAAACACGAAAACCTAAAAATTTACCTGAGGCCACACCAAAAAGGCGGACTTTTCCATGTTCAACTTCATGTTATACTTGTAGAGTATCTCAAAGGTTTCATTTAAATGCTGGAAATGATCACGTGCTCGTGCTGATTTTATCAACATAATGTCTATCTAGGCTTCCAATGCTTTTCCCCAAATGTTCTTGGAATATTTTGGTCACCAACCTTTGATACGTCACTGCAACATTTTCTAAACCAAATGACATGACCTTATAACAGTAAGTCCCCCTGTCTGTAATAAAAGAAGTCTTTTCCTCATCTAGAGGATCCATTTTTATTTGTTTATAACTAGAATACGCATCTAAAAAGCTCTAAAACTCATGACCTGCGTGGAGTCAATTAGTTGATCTATATGTGGTAAAGGAAATAAATCATTAGGACATGCTTTATTAGGTCAGTATAGTCTACACACACTTGCCATTTTTCTTTTCTTTCTTTAGGGACTACAATAGTGTTAGCTAACCAGTCAGGGTACTTTACCTCTCGAATTGAACCAATCTTCAGAAGTTTTTGTACCTCGTCTTGAATTAACTAGCTTTTGAATGCTCCTTGTTTTCATTTCTTTTTCTTAATAAGGGGTGTAACAGATCTTCATTCAACTTTTGAGTCATTACTTCCAGTGGTATACCTATCATGTATTAATGCGATGAAGCAAATAATAAAAGTAAGAGCATAAGAATTCAATCTTACTTTTCATCTCTGAGCTTAGGTTTATTCCGGTATAAACTTTTCTATCAGGTCAGTGAACATATAATATAACTACTTCGAGCTCCTCTATGGTTGTTTTCATATTTTCATCTTCCTTGGGATCTTGATTATGTTGGGCCTTGAAGCTATATCAACTTCATTTTTCATACCTTCAGTTGATGGGAAGGTACATTCTCCTTAATTAAATTCTATAATTGCTATTTCTCATCTCCATCTTTGAGTGTTCCACTCGCTATTGCAACTGACTTGATATCTCGCACCGTCAGTTGATCTCCTCTGATTTGATAAATCTCCCATTGTGATGGGAATTTCATTACTTGGTGCAATATTGACGAGACTACATCCATGGCCTTCGAAAAATTATGTTATAGGTCATGTTTGTAACAACCCGACCGGTCGTTTTGCGTTATTGGACCTCGTTCCCCTACGTGAAAATTCCCATAGCGGCTTTTTATGATTTATGACTTACGGGGACTGGTTTTCCGGGATTCAGAGGTGTTTAGAGTGCTATAGGAACAATTGGTTCCTTAAGGTTGGCATTTAAGGCCAAGTTTGACTTCGGTCAACATTTTGGGTAAACGACCTCAGAATCGAGTTTCGTCAGTTCCGGTAGCTTCGTGTGATGATTTTGGACCTGGGCGTATGTTCGGGGTGGGTTTCTGATGAACCAGGAGCATTTCGGCACCCAATATTGAAATAAGAAGTTCCTTAAGTTCCTATTTTGTTTGGGACGTATTTTTGTGTTATCGAGGTCCAAACAGAATTTCGAGACTGGGATTAGTTCCGTTATGTCATTTATGAATTGCCTGCAAAATTTGGTGTCATTCCGAGTTGTATAGGTCGGTTCGGCACGTTGTTAGGGAAGTGTAGAAAACTTAAAGTTCCTAAGTTTGGTTCTTGGGGTTTTGAGGTGTGATTTTGAGTTTTAGCGTTGTTTTGGGTGTTCCGAAGGCTAGAGCGAGTCCGTATTATACTTTAGGACTTGTTGTTATATTTGGACGGGGGCTCGGGTAGGCTTAGGTTCCTCCCGGACACCACACGAGGTCAAAAACCAGTTGAAATAGCTGCTGGTGCACCTGTTCTGGTGTGACCGCAGGTGCGGTTGACCAGTCGCAGGTGCGGGACCACTCCTGCGGTCCCAGCCTCGCAGGTTCGACCCCTAGTGGTCTGGCGAATTCTCGCAGGTGCGGAAAAAGTTCCGCAGGAGCGGAGCCACAGGTGCAGTCTCCAATCCGCCGGTGCGGGCCCAGGCTCCCCAGTCCATTTCCACAGGTGCGAGCCTTTGCTCGCAGGTGCGAGACCGCAAGTGCGGTCCTCGAGCCACAGGTGCGAAAACACTGTTCAGACAGTGTGTTTTTATACACGGGTTTAATTCATTATTTCTCATCTTCTTCTTCTTGCTTGGGGCGATTTCCACCATTTTAGAGGGGCAAACGACTTGGTAATTAAAGGTAAGTAAATTCTACTCTAATACTAGCCTCATGCATGAATTCCTAGTTAAGTTTAATCACATAATTAGTGAAAAATCAAGAATTGGGTAGTAACCTAGGGCTTTCAATAATTTGAAAATTTACCCGTAAATTTGCTATGGAATCAGGTCAAAATCGTATAATAATGATCCTTAGGCTTTGGGTGAGGGTTTCCTTCGAGAATTATTGGAATCCGAGCATGCGGGCCCGGGGTCGGATTTTAGATTTTCTTCAAAAATGGTGAATTTGGCTAAATAGTAGGAGAATTCCATGCTTTGAATATAAATTAATGTATTTGTATAACATTTGGCTAGTTTCGAGTCCTCGAGTGTTGATTTCAGAGTTTCGGGCACATTCTCGGTCCGGGGAGTAAATTCGACGCAAGGTGAGTCTCTTTTCTAACATTGTGAGGGGGAATTGTCCCCCTAGGTGATTTAAATGCTATATGTGATAATTTGTGGGGGCTACGTACGTACAAATTGACGAGAGTCCGTACGTAGCGATGATTACTATTATGTCCGGGTAGTTAGGCCCACATCATGCCTTGTGTTTTGCTTGATATGAACTATATGCTTAATGAATTAACATTACATGTAGCTTATTTCCCCGAAGTTATGAAATTTGTGAAAAACTTGTAAGAAATTGCTCACTGAAAAGTATTCTCTTTTGAAAAGGAATAATGTGTGTGCATGTGACCACTTCACAATTTACATTCTCCGAGCGGAGTGTGATTTCCCCCACTCTTATGGGAACGGGCCGTACGCCACGGCGGATTGAAAGATGCACTTTTGGTACGGGCCGTTCGATCCTCGGCAGTGCATAGATGTGAGTACTTTGTGGAGAGGTGCACTTTTGGTACGGTCCATTCGATCCTCGACAGTGAACGGGCATGACTATCTTATGACTCTGGCTAGTTGTCCTTACCCTGCATGCGTATGATTTATTTGTTACTAAATTCATGGATATTGATCTGACCGATATTTGGGGAAAAAGTGAAGTGGTAATTGTTTTGTTTATTCCCAATCTTCTTCCTGGATTTTAGTACCTTATATATATATATACTTGTTGCTTCACTGTCTTTACATGCCTACCGTCTCTATTATATTCTGTTAAACTATACTGTTGGACCTTAATGAGTGTCATGTCGACCTCTCGTCACTTCCTCTTCGAGGTTAGGGGGGATACTCACTGGGTACATATATATTTATGTACTCATGCTGCACTTCTATACTTAATTGTACAGGTTCTAAGGCTGGTGCTTCTGGTTATCCGACTGAAGTTTGACATATATTCTGGACCTGACTCTACGGTGAGCTGCCTCCCTTGGCAATTCTCAGCAGTGCTATGGAGTTATCTATTGTTTACTTCTGTCTACTTCTCTCAAACAGCAGTACAACTTGTATCATCTTTTGTATATTATACTAATTCGCCTGTTGACTTGTGACACTAGTTCCTGGCACGCACATAGTAGACTCTTTATTTTGGGACTGTATATATTGGATCATGATCATTTTGGTTGGATTTACTTAAGTTGGTTAATGTTTCCGCTTTTATTTAAATGATCTAAGCTTAAAACTTTGGGAATATGTGGGATTGGTATGTTAAATAAGGATAATCTCACTAGTAAACAACTGTTGGCTTGCCTGACTCCTGTGTTGGGCACCATCATGATCTGTGTTGGATTTTGGGTCGTGACAATATGGTATCAGAGCTCTAGGTTCACGTAAGTCTCACGAGTCACGGGAAAACCCAGTAGAGTCTTGGGGATCGGTACGGAGACGTCCGTACTTATCTTCAGGAGGTTATAGGGTGTTAGGAAACCTCTATTTGTTCTTATTCTATCGTGCAATCGATGATTTATTAAATTCATTCTTCTATTCTCTCACAGATGGTGAGGACGCGCACATCTGATGTTCCGGACCCGGGAAGGGCCGCTACCCCCGCTGGCAGAGGCCGAGGGAGGGCACCGGCCCGTGGTAGGGGACGAGGGCGTCCCNAGGCTTCCAGGCAGTCATGGGCCGTATGATGAGATTTATGGACACTATGTCCCAGGCTGGTTTATTTCCAGCAGATCCTGCCACTTCTCAGGGGGGAGGGGGAGCCCAGACCCCTGCTATCGAGGCCGCATGACCGACAGCAGAATTACATCACACCCCCGGTACACTGCCCATGGGTGGTACCCAGCCTGTAGTAGCAGCTCCGGAGCCCAGACCAGCTGCGAATGGAAATCAACAGAAGATGTTAACAGATGGACTCGATTGCGCCCTCCAGTATTCTGGGGTGAGCGAGGTGAGGATGCACGAGACTTCATTGATAGGTGCAGGGATAGACTGCACAACATGGGGATCCTAGCGTCCCATGGAGTGGATTTCACCACATTCCAGTTAGAGGGCAGAGCTCGCAAGTGGTGGCAGTCTTATATTCTCAGCAGGCCAGCAGATTCTCCTACTGTCACTTGAGAGTAGTTCATGCAGATGTTCTTGGACAGATATATTCCACCCTCTGAGAGGGAAGAGCTGCGGGGTCAGTTTGAGCGGTTAGAGCAGGGGAAGATGTCCGTGACACATTATGAGGCCAGATTTTTAGAGCTGTCATGCCATGCTCTTATGATATTGCCCACCGATGCTGAGAGAGTGTAGAGGTTTGTAGCAGGGTTGCATCCAGGTATTAGATCCACCATGGCTCGAGAGGTGGAGATGGGCACCCCTTATCAGCTCGTAGTGGAGATTGCTCGGAGGATCGAGGGTTATCGGTCGAGGAGCAGGGAGCAGGGTTAGTAGGACAAGAGGGCTAGGTTCTCAAGAGATTTTAGAAGAGCCCCAGCTAGGGGAAGGGGTCAGTATAGCAGTGGTTGATGAGTGGCTAGAATTCGTGATTTTAAGCATTATATCCCTTGCATTTTATGAGCTTTAATGATAAAATACACGTCATATGTGCCAAATAGGGTCTATTTTATGTGTAGGTGAATTAGAAATGGAAACGGGGCTAAACGGATGCAAATACGTCGAAGAATACGCGAGAGGGGAC